>JARBWK010000016.1:23651406-23733254 GCA_030556195.1 Anolis apletophallus | reverse complement strand
AAATTAAAATTTACCTACGCGATTGAGATAAAAGAAAATTGGTATAAGGTATTTTATATGTGGTATTTAACACCAGAAAAACTTGCGAAGTTTAGCAGAGGCAAACTAAAAGCAAAGTGTTGGAAATGTGGAACGAGTGTCGGGACCTACTCCCACGTGTGGTGGGACTGTAAATTGGTAAAGAAATTTTGGTGGGAGGTATTTAAGAGAACAAAGGAAATTCTGGGGAAAAAATTTGATTTCAGGCCAGAATATTTTTGTTGGGAATATTTGATTTTGAATTAGATAAAAATGAAGATAAAATCCTTTTTATTTGGTCGCTGCAAGGATAAGTCTGGCAAGATTCTGGAAACTTAAGGAAGTACCAACATACCAAGATTGGTTAAGAAAAGCCTTTGATATAATGAACATGGATCTGCTAACACAGAAAGTAGCACAAAATAGGTTATCTGAAAACAGAACGGACTGGAGTAAATATACCAATTACCTAAAGGCGAAGAAATACAAACTACTATGAAAGACAGTAATATAGAAGAGAAAACATGGAAGAATTGGACAACAAACTTTCAGATCACAGAAAGGGGAAGCAAAAACACCCTGCTGTGTTTTAGGAGAATGAAGCACGAGCCTCCGCAAAACGGACAAGGAGGGCAACAAGGGGACTGTATTTATGTCGGTGTATGGTGAAGGGAGTGGGGGGTGGGGTGGGAGGGGGTATTGATTTTAGGTTCTGTTATTGTTAAGGTGTGGTGTATGACCTTGCTTACGTGTATGCCGACGTCTAGGTCGGCTAGTTGGTGCTGTCTTGTCATGTCTGTTGTTGAAATGAATAAAAATTAATAAAAAAAAGGAAAAAAAGGAAAAAAACCAAAGCAGCCTTTGCTAGTAAAAATGGGTGAATGAATATTAATAAAGCATTGGATATTAAGTACTGGATAATATTACTGATAATAAATGTAACAAGGAAATGTGTTGCTTATGGCAAAGAGTAACCAATAGGAAAAAACAATAGCAGAGGCAGGCACAGGCAGGATAACAGCCTTTGCCAGTAAAAATTGGTGAATGAATATTATTAAAGCATTGAATGACTACTGGATATTACTGGTAATAAATAATAAATGTAACAAGGACATCTCTTGCTTATGGCCAAGGGTAGCCCAAAGAAAATACAAACTGCAGAGGCATACAGGCAGGAAAACAGCCTTTGCCAGTAAAAATTGGTGAATGAATATTAATAAAGCTTTGGATGGATGAATAAGAAAGGAGGCGAGTTGCTTTTCTCCTTCCTCCTCCTCCTCCCCTATTTTCTCCCAGGGCCAGGCCTGCTAACATGTGGCAGGCACAGACAGGCTCTGGCAAAAACTTTCTCCGCACCTCTTCCCTGCTGCGAAAACGAAACCGGACTGAGATCTGCCTCGTGGTGCGCGGGTATTTAAAGGATCTTGACCCCGCCCTCCAAGTGTTTCTTTGCCTCTGATTGGCTAAAGGAAAGGTGGTGTGATGGTGGTGTGATGGTACCACCTGGTCTCCTTTAGCCAATGACAAAACTAAGGGCAAAGAAGCCATACGACGCACTTACGACACTTACGTACCAGATACAAAAATGGTGTCGCAAAGTGTCGTAAAAGAAAGTCTACTTCCGGGATCGCGGTAGCAATCCATATAAACTAGAAAGTCCCATTACATACGAATCACTTCCGATTTCTTTACATTTCTGTAACTTTTTTCTCATGCCTAATGTTTAGCCTGCAGAAGAGAGGGCTGTGAGGAGACATGATGAGGCCCATGTGAGAGGAAGTCATAGGTAGGAGGGAGCAAGCTTGTTTTCTGCTGCCCTGGAGACTAGGGCGTGGAACCATCACTTCAAACTACAAGAAAGGAGATTCCACCTCTCTCTCTCTCTCTCTCTCTCTCTCTCTCTCTCTCTCTCTCTCTCTCTCTCTCTGCCCCAGAGTGTGGAGGCAGCTCCTTCTTTGGAGGCTTTCAAATAGAGGCTGGGTGGCCATCTGTTGAGTGTGCTTTGAATGTGATTTTTTTTGCTTCTTGGCAGAATGGGGTTGGACTGGATGGCCCACAAAGTCTCTTCTAACTCAACGATTCTATGATTCTAAGATATCTGGGTGGTAGGGATACCCTTGGGGAAAATGGGAAAGCATGTTCATCCACATGTCAGGAGCAGGTTCCATTCACCAACAGAGGCTAACAAATATGTAGTTTTAATTCATTATGCCAAATAAAACCCCTTTCCGAAGCTTCAGAAGACAGTTCTGAATCACCAAAGAAATCCTTTTCCAAAAAAATATGCTTGAATGTATAGGCATATTTTTTAAATTTCATTCATTAGTTGCTGAAAAGCAAGAACCAAGAACAACAGGTCAATGTACTGCTATGCGGACAGTGGTTTCCAACCTATGGTCCGTGGAACAAAAATATGGTCTGCCGCCGCACCATTACTACACGGTTGCCTTGAAATCACGTGGCAATGATAGCGACTGTTCTCATGAAACTCTCTTATATTGCTGAGGCAACTGGGATGTCAGGAGAGGAGAGACTGGCTACTCACTAAAGATTACTATTACCACATCAGCACTAAATTATTAAATATGGTTTTCTCTCGGCGACCAGAGGGCCACTTCTGGATGGCATATGTTCTGGATCAGAAACTAGAGCTGATTTGGTCTGTCCAATGCAATTTTTTGAATCAGCACCCCAAATAACCAAACCAAATCTAAAGTTGACCAAAAACTGATTCTTACTTTTGGGACTAAAGCTGGAGAGTGGTCCCGGTCAAAGTGGTTCCTGGTGAAAGCGGTCCCTGGTCAAGTGGTCTCTAGTCAAGTGGTCCCTGGTCAAAAAAAGTTGGGAACCACTGAGTCCTTTTGGCAGGCTACAAATTCTGCAATATGAGAACAAAGTTTTTGCAGTTGAATAAACTTTTTCCGCATTTTTATGATAGAACCAATTAGGAAATGACATTTATAACCCAGAAACAAAAATCTTGCGACGTAGTGCTATTGAAGCTCTCTTCTTTGTGTCTTACACTTTCCAGTGTAAGCTTTTGAAGAGTATTAAGATTGAACAGTAAACATAAGGCTTTCTAATTTGTTATAGATTTCAAGTCAGTTATTTTTAGATTGTCAGACACTGTGGCAACTTTCAGACAGATACTGTATAAATAATATCAACTTTGATATTTTTTTAAGTCCAATTAAAGGATTTGCCAATGTCTCTGCTTTCATAATTATAAGCATGCAAAAATGTGTGTATGTATGTATATATATACAGTATATACTGTACACACACACACACACAGAGTTATATACATGTGTGTATGTGCGTGTACTTTAAAAGAAGTTCGAATTGATAATTTTATTACTTTTATCAAATAATAGGAAGTAATATTTATCTCACACCATAGCCTTCTCTCCTGGGCTAAGTGCTATTCAACATTTATTTCTCAATGACTTAGATGATGGGATAGAGGGCATGCTTAGCAAATTTGCAGGTAACACCAAAGGGTCATCTAACAAGAAAAACCCAAAGGGCAAAAGAACACTAAAGTTCCTAGAATTAAGTTATATGTATAAATGCAAGCATATAGCAACAATACAAATAAAAAAGTACCTAGTGCACAGCAAAAGGTGTATAAAGAGTTCCGTATAAAGGGTCATCTGTCAGATGTTCCTGTATGTTAGAATGGAATTGGTCTGGATGGTCCTTGTGGTCAATATGATTAACAGTATTTGCTATTTTCAAATGCGAATCAATTGTGTTTATTCAAAAATCCTTAGTTTGTAAAATGTGCTATATTGGTAGATTTGCTCTAGGATCCACTAATTGACCCTAGAGCAGATCTACAGGAGTAAACCTATTTATGCGTGGTTCATACATCACCAGTTGAGAGTTTTAATTTTTCAGATGAATTTCAAATATTATTGGAGTATGCAGCAAAACATAGATGGAAATGGCCACAAAGTTAAGTAGAAAAATTCATTAAATAATAATAATAATAAACAACTTTATTTATATCCTGACACCATCTCCTCAAAGGGACTTTGGGCAGCTCACAAAGCACTCAATAGTGTAAACATATGAAATACAACAAGTACATAAGCAAAATCACTCAATAATAATTAAATCCACATAAACAAATAACATACAACATCATATAAAACCCTCTACTGTTGCAACCTAGACCTGGAGGATCCCTCCCCACTTCACTCAGTGCAGGCGGTTTTGGAGGAAGGAGGACAGCCAGTTTAAGGCTGTCCCCCTCACCCCCGCCACCACCAGGCGGTGTGTCAAAAGTTGGTAATTGACAGTATCAAACGCTGCCGTGAGGTCCAATAACACGAGCAGCGCCGATCCGCCTCGGTCCAAGTGGCAACGGAGTAGGTCTGTGATGGAGACCAGGATAGTCTCTGTCCCATGGCCCGAACGGAAGCCGGACTGGAAGGGGTCTAGCCAGGTTGCATCATCCAAGAAAGTCTGCAGTGTACTAATGTGTACTAATCTTGTTGTGTATCTAATAATAATAATAATAATAGGTCCCAGTGGTGATTGGCACACTGGGTGCAGTGCCTAAAGACCTTGGCCTGCACTTAAACACAATCTGATTTGATGTGTACTAATCTTGTTGTGTATCTAATAATAATAATAATAATAATAACAATAATAATAGGTCCCAGTGGTGATATGCCGGTCTGAGTCCCTCGATAGAGGTGAGAAGATCGGGGTACAAAAGTTTTAAATAAATAAATAAATAATAAATTAGCTCCAGTGAATTGCACTCCAGAGGTGAAGGGGAATGTTGCCCCTTGATTTGCCTGTGCTTAAAACAGTGTCAGTCCTGTTTCCCTGCTTTGGACAATTTAGAACTAATTACAAAATTTTGTAAGTAATAACATCAAATAAGAATTTTTTTGAATTTTTTTGGTAAGTCATTATGTTAAGCATCAAAAAATCCCCCAATTTGATTTTAGAACCATGTTTTTTTCTTGATCAACCAACCCTAATAGATTATAAAAGGAAAGAAGGTAAAAGATAGTCCACTGATGCTCCCAGCATCCAGGTATTGCAAGGCAATAGTCTTTAAAGAGTTCAAAAATCCAATAAATGAAGAAATAGTCTTGAAACCCCAATGGGCTAAAATCCAGGATAAGTCCTTGGTAAACAATGGCTTGGCTGAGTACTTGAGTACGGTGACATGGAGGCTCTGCGGTCTGGTCCTGAACTTGAGTTCCGTGGAGCTTGGCAATGGAAGCTGAACATTGGCGCAAGATCCCGAGCACCAACGGGAACCAGCTTAAATGGGTCCCTCATTGTTTTGGCCTCGGAGGCGCTGACTTCGGCGCAACTCTTTCCCAGGAACAGTTTGTGGGCTTGACTTTCCCAAGCCTCCCGAGGAAGGCAAATATGTCAGCTCATTAGCAGCTGCACCTGGAGGAAGGGGGATACCGAGGCGTTGCTTTCCCAGCGCTTCTTATCAGGTTGAGAAGAAAGAAGGCTGCATCTGGCCTTGACCGCTGGTTGACGCGGAGGCCTCTGCAAAGATTATCTCTCAGCTTTGGCTGGTAACTTGGATTTAACATGGCTTCTGTCTGGCTTGGCTATGGAGTCAGGCTGGGGCATGACACCTACTGACTTAAAATTCAAGGTGTAGGTTAAAACTTATAAAGCCCTACATGGTTCAGGACTGGCTTATCTTCATGACTGCAGCTTTCCCTATGAACCTGTGTTATCTCTAAAATCTTCTGGGGAGGCCCTTGTCTCACTCCTGCCACAAATGCAGTTGGTGGGGATGAGAGAGAGAGAGTGGTGGCCCCCTGGCTCTGGAACTTTCTCCCCAGAGACATTAGACTGGTATGCACCTTGTCCCCCTTCTGGAAATAACTAAAGACATGGATATTCCACTGTGCCTTTGACTACTACGGGGTTTGTTGGCCTTCCGCAAGTCTGTGAAGACTTGGCTATATAGGCAGGCATTTGGTCCCAACTGATGCCTCCTTAGTTGCCAGCTGCCAACATACCGTCCTGCCATGTATTGCCTCTGCGTATTATTGCTTGCCGGGATCATTTGTGGGGAGGGGGGGGGGGCTTTTGGGTATACGTCTTTTATCTGTTTATTGATGTTTTATTGATTTTATGCTGTAAACCGCTCTGGGCTCCAGAGAGAGCGGTCTACCAAATCGAATTTATAAATAAATAAATAAATAAATAGATAGTTCCCCAAGTAAATCTTGTTCCCAATTTGATCCATAATTAGATCTTGCTCATTTTCACGGTTCCCTTTTAGAGATATAGTACCCTCCCTACACTAATCCCTAGGTCTTAATCTTGTCCTCTGCCTTTCGCTCTTTATCCAACAATGCTATCTTTTGGCAAGTGATTTGCACCAGTCAGAACTGTGTACTACTCAGACCATTGAAGATTCTTAGATGTTTGCTATGTATTGTATTCTGTGATTGTTTTATATTGTTGAAATGTTTTTATGAATGTTGTTGTTATATTTTATTTTAACTATGTGGAACCTTGGGCTTGCCCCCATGTAAGATGCCCCGAGTCCATTTGAGGAGATGGAAGCTGGGTACAAAATAAAGTTGTTGTTGTTATTATTTTACTGACACAAAAACACAGTATGTCACAGCAAACGAGATCTATATGCTGGATGTCGTATCATAAAATCACAAGTCAAACACTTCCCAAGTGTCTAGGACTGTGTGATATATTTTCAAATGATGCATGCAGATTTATTGATTGATTTATTTAAAACTTTTGTATCCCGATCTTCTCACCTCCGAAGAGGGACTCAGACCAGCAGATCCAAGTCAGGTGGCCATTTGCAGTTGACAGATCGTGATTTTGTCAATGTTTATTGTTTCCAAATGCCGGCTGAGATCTTTTGACATGGCACCCAGTGTGCCTATGACCAATGGGACCACCTGTACTGGTTTATGCCAGAGCCTTTGCAGTTCGATTTTGAGGTCTTGATAAAGACTGAGTTTTTCCTGATGTTTTTCGTCAACTGTCACCTGGTATGGCGACATCAATAATCCAGACTTTGTTTTTGCTTTTCCACAATCGTGATGTCTAGCGTATTGTGTTCCAAAACTTTGTCAGTCTGGATTGGAAAGTCCCACAGGATTTTTGCATGTTCATTTTCCACTACCTATGCAGGTTTATGATCCCACCAATTCTTTACTGCTGACAGGTGGTATTTATTTATTTATTATTCAAATTTACTGTATATACCGCCACTCCCCGAAGGCTCGGAGCGGTTTACAAACAGAACGATAAAATTAACGGTAAATAACCACAAACACACAGCATATAATATATAACAGTTCAAGACTTGTAACATAAGTTCCAGTGAATCATTTGGGCCACAGAGTTGTGCCTTTGTTTGTATTATTATTGTTGTTGTTGTATTATTATTAATATTATTAAGATTCAGTAAAATGCAGCCTTGGCTGTGGATATAAAAATAAACTGTAATTAATATCAGTCCTGTAAAGTGCTAGGGTGAAGCAAATCATAAGGTCCTCCAATATAACAAATAAGGTTCTAAACATGGTTGAAGGCCTGTTTTAAAAAGCCAAGTTTTCAGATTTGTTCTGAAAACTTGAATAATGGGGCTAACCTAATCTCTCTAAGGAAGGCATTTCAGAGCCAGGGAACCAACACCTAGAAAGCCCTTTCTTTCGTCCCCACCAACCATGATTGAGATGGATGTGGGATCCAAAGAAAGGCCTCCCCAGCAGATCTCAGAGAGCCTGTGCCGGTTCATAGAAGGAGATGCAATCTCAAAGATAGGTTGGATCTGAAGGGCTTAAAAGTAAAATCAAATTTTGTTTTGTCAGCCCAGTAGTGTACACTGACCATTCCAATGGTTGGGAAGATGACATTTTAAAGCATACAACTACTTACCCCGAAGGAGATTGTATTGAGATTGATTTAAACCATTTTGTAATGGAAAATTACAATAGATTTTGCAATTTTCAGCAATGTTTTCAAAATACCATAACAGAAAGGAAAGCTAAACATCTCTCCTTTGAGAGCAATTGGTTCTGGGTTGGTACACAGACAAGAACAGCTTACAATAGGTAGCCATAGAAATCCAATAATCAATAAGAACAGAGATAAAAAGGAGAAGAGATCTTCAAAGAGTTTCACAATTAAGCCTCCTCCTGGGAGAAATGATCACCTTAGCTTTGCTTTCACAAGAACACAAAATCCCACTGTCTATACTAATATCCATCATAACAAGACTAAATTCATATTGAGGCACCACTTACCAGTTTGAATAGAAGTCCTTATAGGATGATTTCTACATGTGAAGAATGCTTAGATGCTCTTTACTCCCTCTGTTATTTCCTCATGTGGGAAGTGATCAGTCTGAAAGGGAGAAGTCCATATATATGAGATAACTCTGGACTTTATTGCACGGAGGTGTTGAACCCACATAATAAGAACAGTATGGATAATAATCATCAAGTAAACAATATTCAAAATCACGTGTTGTTTTTATCATGCACATATGTCAATAAACAGGTTTTAATTTTTCTTTCCCGGGATTTTTGGGGGAATAAGGGAGGGTTTTTGGCCGGAAAAAAACCGTGACCCTTTAAAGGGCATTTTTTGGTAAAAACCAAACTCTTTTCCAGAAATTTTTAAAAAAGGGGACTTTAAACCCATTTGCGGGAAAATTTAAAAACCGGTTTTTGAGACTAAAAATTTCCCTTTTTTCCAAAGGCAAAATCAAATGGGGGATTTGGGGGGAAAAAACTTTAACAAATTTCCCCGTCGGGCAAAGCCCCCGTTCAAGAACGTTGTTCATTTTTTTCCCCAAATTTTTTGGCGTAAAGGAATTTGCGGGGGGTTTTAAACTTTGAAAACTTTAAAATTTCTTTTCTTTTTGGCAATCTGGGGGGGAAAGGCCCGGGGAAACCCAAAAGAGGAGAATTTTTTTTAATCTGACCTTTGGGCCGGAAAAAAGGGGGGAAAAATTTCCCTTTTTTGGAAAACCCGGGAAAAAAACCCCCGCCGTGGGGGTATAAGGGCCCAAAACATTTTTTGGGGGAAATTTGGCGTGATTTCGTTGATGTCGGGGTTTTTTTTAAAGCAAAGAAAAGGGTTTCTTTATGGCTTTTTTTAGTTTTTTTTTGCTTGGTTTTGAAACATTTCCCGAAGAAAGGGGAAATGAGGGCCCGGAAGAATTATTTGCCCATCGGGGGTTTGTTTTAGAAAGTTAATTTGGGAAATCTAAGTTGGTTGGCTTTGGGGCATTTTTAAACAGAAACCGATGTTACGGGGGGTTCTTTTTAAGAATACCCTTTTCTGATTGGTCCTTAAGTTTGAAATTTTGGGTGACCCCCCCCTTTTTAAAATTGAAAATGAAAAGGGAATTAAAACTGAACGCGCCAAAGGCATGGGGGGGTTCTTTGGGGGGATCGCAAGACCCAACAAAATGCTGGGGCCCAAAGGGTTTTAAAAAATCAAAGGATCAAACCCCTTTTGCCAAGGTTCCCCTTTTGGAAGCCCGGCCTTATTGCCGTTTGGATGGGGGTTGAAGTAAAAATCAAAAAGGGAATTTCAACGGTCCGAAAAGGGGGCGGGTGGTTACCGGGGGATTTGGAAAGGAAAAAACCGGGACTGGATGGAAGGTCAAACCGGGATTTCATATGGTTATCCCCCCTTTGTTTTTTTTAAAAATCTTTTTATTGTAAGGCCCGGTATTTTAAAAAAAAGGTGTTTGGAAACCCCAGGCCGCATGTGTTTTTTTTAAATCCCCCTCCCCTTTTTTTTTTTTAAACCGGGTTTTTTCCCAAATTTGGGGGGGGCCCTTCAATATGGGTGCTTTTGTTTTCTGTTTCAATTTTTTTTTTTCCCAAAAATTTTTGCTTTGAAGGGGGGGGGGGGTGGGCCCAAGGCCCCGGGACCCACCAGTTTTCCGGTCGATTTTTCCCGTGGGGGGAAAAATCCAAAAATTTTGACGTGCTAAAAATGGCAAAGTTTTTTCTGATTTTTCCTTGGGGGGTCAAAAAAGGGAAAGTCCTTTTAAACCTTTTCCCCGGGAAAGGCTAGCCCGAAAAAAGATTCATCTTGGATTCGGCCCCCCATTTTTTCCCTTGGGGTTCCATTTTTTTTAAAGGGGCCCCTTTTCCCCCCCCCCCTTTTTTTATTTCCTCACTCGGGGGTATTTCCCCGATGGGGGTTTGGGGTGGACCCCCTTTTGGGAAACCCGTTTTGGGGACTCAAAAAAAAATGACAACTCTGGAAAACCATTGTCTTTGAAGTTTTCTCTGGGCGTAATCTGGTCTTTTAAAGGTTCTTTTATGTTAGAAATTTCAATTGGTTCTCGTTTTTTACTCCTTTAATCAAGAGCCATGGAAAGATATCATGGTTTCTTTTTATTGAAAGGATAAAAAACGGGCTCAAGTTAATTTTAAAAAAAAAATTTAAAAGCAATTTTCCCCAAGAAAAACATCAAAACAATGTGACAATATTTCCTGGAAATTAAAAAATTTGGAAAAATTTAAAAATGGTGGAAGAAATTGGGGGTCTGCATTTTTTTCGTGGGTCCTTAAGAGAAGGGTGAAAACCCCCCCGTCAAATTTCCCCCCGTGGGGGAAAAACAACCCGTGGGGGAAGGGGGGGCCACGGATCCTTTGTTAAAAGGGGAAACCCCGCAAGGTTTTGGGGGGCCGTTTGTAGTAATCTTTTGGTATCACTTCCCAGGGGAAAAATGTAAACAGAGGACTTTCCTTTTTGATGACCCCCCGCGGGACAATCGAAAAGCCTCTTTTATTTCCCACTCAGACCCAAAGCGCCCATCCCACAAATCCCCCATCTTTTTTTGGACCCCCATGTGGGTAGCCTTAAAAACCGTTCACCTCCCCGCCAATTTTCTTTAAGGCCGAATTTTTTGAAAAATAAAAAGACCTCTGAAACCGACCTCAACTTCCCGAAAATTCGCCCTCCCAAAGGGCCCCGGGTTAAATTTAAAACCGCGATAGGGGGGGGTGTCATTAGAAAAAAGACCATGACGGGCCCGGTTTTGTCACCTTTTTATCTCAAACCGGGAAAAAAGATGGTGAATAATGGGGCCATGCGCCCACAAATGAAATCCTCCCGGGGATTTTTTCCCGACCACAAAAGATTTACCCGGGGTCCGGGGCTTTTTTAAAATTTTTTTTTGGGTTCTCACTTATTTTCCTCAAAAAGGAATTACGGATCCGAGACTTCATCCAAAAAACCTTTGGACAAAAGATATCTGTCCCGGAAAACTCTTATCTAACCCGGGCGAACTTTTTTTGGGCTTTTGGGATTCCCATTTGACCCCCATCGCTTGGCACGTTACTTTTTTTTTATTAAGGCCAAACTTAAAAATTGGGGGTTGGGGCCCCCCTTTTCGCCTGTCAACTTTGGACGTCTCGGGCCGGTAAAGCCCCCCCTGGAATCTCAGATTCATGGGTCATATGCCAGGCGGGCCGATCCCGTTGGAAGTGAATCGGACCACACATAATTCTCGAGGCCTGGGCGTCCCCCCCCTGTCACCCGCCTGTGAAAATTTTTAATTATCCTCTCCGCATAAGCGGTTCTTAAATTTCCTACTTGACAGATGCAACTGTCTTTCAGGCTGCAAAGGTCGACAACAAGCTAGACAAATGGTTGGGTGCTTACTCCGACCCAAGCTTGCTTCGAACTCATGACCTTTCAGTCAGTAGTGATTTTAATGCTGCTGACTCCCAACTAGATGCACCATCTTAATGAGCGAAGATACAGAATGGGTGATGTCTGATTCGACAACAGTCCATGTGAGAAAGATCTTGGAGTCTGTGGACAACAAGTTGAACATGAGCCAACAATGTGATGCAGCAACTAAAAAAGCCAATGGGATTTTGGAAGTCTAGCGTCTAGATCAAGGGAAGTAATGGTGCCTCTCTAGTCTGCTTTGGTCAGACTTTCTCACCTGGAATACTATATACAATTCTGTGCACTACAGTTTAAAAGAGATAGTGAGTCTAAGCTGGAAGGTGTCCAGAGGAAGAGGGTGACTAAAACAATCAAGAGTCTGGATCAAAGGATCAGACTCTTGAAATTCTCTGCCACAGAGTGTGGTGGAAACTCCTTCCTTAGAAGCTTTTAAACAAGGTCTGGATGGTCCTCTGTCAGGGGATTGGACTAAACGACTCATGGGGTCTCTTTCAACGCGAGTATTCTATGATTCTATGAAAAAGGAGTTCCATACCTGGGCGCTATTACCAAAAAAAGCCATGGTTTGAGGAGGTGGGATTTCATATTCCACTTGAGTTCTAGATTTCCCCAGATAACATATGAAGGGAATTCTCAACTATTAAATCTGGCTCTTGCATGTTGAAACATATGACAGCGTAGTTTTCCAAATTGGTTAATTCAGGAAAGAATACTTAGCTAGAAGCTTTTGCTTAAGTAAAGAACTATTACATGAATTGATCAGATTTCCTAGTGCAAGGAACCATCTTGTTGTGGCTCAGAACATTAGGGAGGACTGGCTGGTTCTTCACAGACTAAATTTTCACATGGAATCCCTCAGGTCTTCATTTCAAGGCTCACTGTGGACTGAAATAAATATGCCATATGTACAACTTCTAGCTACTACTCTGTGGAGTGGTATATTATTCTTGTTCTGACTGTGATGCATATACAACTAATGCCATGACGCCTCTGACTACCACTATGCATCTGCTTATCACTATACATCTTCTGAGCCGGATGCCTTCACTACCAGAGAAGATAGATCAATCTGTTTATTAATTAGTCTACTGATCATACCAACAACAAAAGACAAAAATCAAAAAAAATTAACAGACACATAGACACCAATCGCCAGCCTAAAACTCCTCTAATAGTTAACTAAAACAAGCTAAAGCACAATAAAACTTGATTAAATAATAAGTTTGGTAAAATGGGATTCAATTACAAAATAAAAGAAGGTGAGTGGAGTGACAAGTATAAAAGAGTCAGTAGGAGAATTTAGATAAATTCATATTGCCATGACAAGGTAGATATTAGTTTTCTGACACTGAAGCCTATGCTACTGCTGCTACTCCTCCTCCTCCTCCTATTAAAATGGATCCCAAACATTTTTAAAAGCATTTTTATTGTAGAGATTTTTTACAATAAGGTAAGGGGAGGGGAGAGGAAAGAAGGAAAGGGAAGAAGAAAAAAAAGGGGTGTGTGTGAGATTTGCGAAGGATAAGAGACTTCCGGTTCAATCCACAGGGATTAACTACACAATTCTTTCTAGTTTTTTTCCCCCTGTTGTGCCATTTTCGTTTGTTAAAATTTTTAGTCCATCTGTATTTTTTTCCTTTTCCTTGAGGTATCTTCTTAATGGGAGCCAATCCATTTTGCTCCCTTTATTCTGATCTTGGGTCAGGAACAATAAAGAGTCCATGTCCATATAATCCCTTATTTTTATGAACCCTGTCTCTGAAGTCAGTGGTTCTTTGTCCTTCTATCTATGCGCTAGTATAGTTCTAGCAGCCGCTATCAAATAAAATAATAGCTTATCGTTATTTCCCCCTAAATCAAAGTCCATTAGATTTAATAAGTACTATTCTGGTTTTAGGTCGAACTTTATTTTTAAGATTTTTTGTATGTGGGCATGTACTTCTTTCCAGAATTTCTTTACTACTTTGCAGGGCCACCAGGTGTGAAAATATGATTTTATATGGTCTCCGCATTTCCAACAGCTATTATTCAGATTCTTATAGTATGTAGCTAATTGTTTAGGTGTTAGGTGCCAGCGGAAAAACATCTTGTACCAGTTCTTGGTTATGCTGATAGACCTTGAGTATTTTAGTTTTTCCCCCATATTTCCTCTCAAACTTTTAATAAAATAGAATGGCCAATGTCTATTGCCCCCCCCCCTTTTAAACCAGGGACCACTCTCCAACATGAGTACCAAAAGGGTTGAAAATCAGTTTTTGGTCAACTTTAGATTCGGTTTGGTTATTGGGGGTGCTGATTCAGAAAATTGCATCAGATGGACCAGATCAACTCTAGTTCCTGATACAAAACATATGCCCACCAGTAGTAGCCATCTGCTCGCCCATAGAAAACCATAGAAGACCAGTCACTCTCATTGCAATGGTGTAGTAATGGTGAGGCTGCGGTCCATATTTTAGTTCTTGTGAACCACTGTGGTTCCACTGTGAACCACTTGTATTATTTTCTTGTGAACCACTGTGTATTATTACAACTAATCAACTGAGCCTAAGCTCTTTATGAATATTTCTGCTACTATTGCTAATAAAACCACTTTGATGTTGATGTCCGTATTGAATCCTGGTTGTTGTTTTTTTGGGTTTGTTTTGACCTAGCATTCTAGAATAATATCCTGTCTTGCCCTTTGATGGCCACAGATATGAGTCGATTCTGGGTTGTATCTTCCTAAGGCTGACGTCATTAGCTTTCATGTTACAAAGGCTGTTCACAGCTCTGCTAGCCCCTTAGAGATGTATGTTGCAGAGATGAAGCATGAAAAGACCCTCAGAGAAAAAAAATGCAGTGATGTGAAGACTTTGATTACTTTTACGCACCAGCACTGGGACCTCTGGATTTCTTTGGTGGCCTGATCGTTAGCATCAACTTATGATACGATCAGAATACATAGAGCAGTTTAATGTAAACTGTCACCACTGACACATTTATGCTCTAACTAACGTGGCATCACAATGTGATGGTAATTGCATGTTATGCTAATTACATTTCCTTCCTCCCATGCTTCCGTTCTGTTTGCTAGTGCAAAGGGACCCTTTGTGCTGCCACTTATGACTGAACATGTGTTCATCAAGTAAACTTCATCAGCATTATTGAAATGTGCAATACTTTTTTATTACAGCTTCTGTTTGCGGTCATAGAATGTGACAAGTGGAAAGCCCAAGAGTAATCTCCCTGAGAAGGATGTGCTGTGCTTTGCTGTTTTTTTGTAAACTGATCTTTAATGTGCTGCACTGAAGAGGCAATGGTTCCCATGTGAGCAGAGATTTATGTCAAAACCAAATTAGCGCAATGTGTTCCCTGTGGGCATGCCCTTCATGACTGTTTTGAACCTTTCATCAGACAGATCATGGACAATCAACTCCAAACAATGAATGCTCACTAGAAGTATATAAAAACAGCACAGAATCAGGTCTGACTATTGCATGGCTTTTGCTCCTGTACGTCTTAACAAACCATATATCTCTCTGCTGAAAGCAGAGACTGTTCTGTGCATTGGATCAATACACAATTCCAAATGGTCTATCAAAGTTTCCAAATGTGATGAGGTAAAGGTTTCCCTTTGCAAAAAGTCTAGTTGAGTCAGACTCTGGAGAGTGGCGCTATCTCCAAGCTGGAGAGCTTAGAGATTGAGACACCTCCAGGATCATGTGGCCAGCATTACCTTCGTGCCATTACCTTCCCGCCAAAGCGGTACCTATCAATCTACTCAAATTTGCATGTTTTTGAACTGCTATGTTGGCTGAAGCTGGGGCTAGCAATGGGAGCTCACCCTGTCCCATGGATTCAAACCACTGACCTTCTGGTCTGCAAGTTTCGTATCTTAGCAATTTAACCCACTGTGCCATTGCAGCCCCTCAATGGGGTGAGTGGTCCCCAAATTTTACAGAGTGCAGATAATTCTCTAATAATTAGTTGTTGTTGTCAGTATTAGTATTAGTATACCTCAATTTTCCTCTGCCGAAAGAGACTCAGCTTCATTGATGGGGTTTTCGTGACTGCAATAGTATGTTTGCACTACCCCCTTTTCTTTTGCTGTTACTAAACTTGACCACAACAGTAGAGTATTGATAGCTGAGCTTCGATTTTCCATTCTTCTTAATGTCCCAGACTTAGTGTCATCACAGAGTACCTTTTGGGGTGCCATGACCACAAATAGAGTGAAATGGTGAAAAGTGTTTTTCCCCTAGTTAAGGCAAAGAAGAAGAAAAATCTCCAAATGATTTCACTTACCTGCCAATGTCTTGTGAGAAATGTCAGCTGAAACCCATTTGAACATCATGACAGTGAAACCTGTTTTGTTGGTTCAGGTACTAAACAAAAAACAAATAACCTATCAGCCTTATTTGGGGAAGAGAAATCACCTGCTGAACAAAAGCAAAACCATATCATTTAGTATGAGACATGCTTGGTACTATAAGTTATCTATTTTAAAAATGATTGTCCTTGTTTGCAGTGAGAAAATAACAAGTTTTATGAAATAGAATTTAATTTTTGAAAGTGATCATTTGCCCTGCCTGGAATGAGAACTAAGGCTGGATCTACACTGCCCTATATCCTAGGATCTGATCCCTGCTTATCCCAAATTATCTGGCAGTGTAGACTCATATAATCCAGTTTAAAGCAGATAATCCGGGACCATATCCTGGGATATAGGGCAGTGCAGAAGAAGCCTTTGCTTGCCAAAATGTTCGTGGGATAAATTCTGATTATGCCCATGTACTCCCAGATTGAGGTTGCTGCTTGCCTTTAGATGTAATATCCACTCCATTATCTTACAATTCTTGCAGGATGAAAGAGAATTGAGCTGTGTGTAACTAAAACAGCATGTAGAAATACCATGTCAGCTTTTTCTTCTTTTTCTGAAACTGGGAAATAATTTGGCAAAACTACTTTCTCCCAAAACCAAAACATCAAAGTCATAAGATGACTATTCTCTACCCTCGTTGCATCCTGTTTTGAAGACATGTGTGTTTTTCATCTCAGCATCTGGGTGATAATATGCCAGGTTCATTCGCAGGTAAGGCAAAATTTGAGAATGTATGAGCTACCTGGGGACAGCTTTGTACTGTCCATTTTTAAGTAGAAGATTCTACTGGAATGAACATAAGGTTGTGCTGCAAAAATCAATGGTGTAACTCAGCCTCCAGGGTTCTCTAAATTTCTGTAGCTTCATGTGGCTGAAATGAGCACACATGAAATTTTTGAGGGCTGAGTAGATGTTGCTGTAAGACCTGTGGGATATGTCTAATACAGCAGGACTTTTCTCCTGGTAGTGTTTCTTTCCTCAATGACTGACAGCAGAGGCTGACTAGGTCAGGCAAATGCTGAGGATACACCATTTTCAACAGCTACTTATGTAATGATTGATACAACTGAAGCTTCGCACTGGTGAGTTTGAAGAAGAAACTTTCTCAGTTCAGAACTTCCAGGTTCCAGAATGTGACTAAAGCAAGAGAACAAAGATAGGGAGGAATGGATAATGAAGAAATCTATATGAGGAACTGAAATCAATCCTATCAGGTTGAGTGCATTTGATATGTTTAGACAGGGGAATTTGAAAAATTCTTTAAAATGTTCATTAGAAAAAACACAATAATAACTTATTGTGCCATAGATAGTGTAGGGTCCTATTTTCATAAATGATGGGGTTGTCCAACGATACAGAGAATCTGGCAGGATATACAATCAGAAAATTTACTCAGAAAATGGAATACCATGCCGAAAGCGAGAGGCACCCAGAGTCGATACAAGACTCGGGGTGTCTCTGACCTGCGTCCTATCCCGAAGTACACTGATGACAGGCCCCCAACTTCCTCCCCTACCTCCCTGGTGTTAGTAAATGCGTGCTCAGTCAGGAATAAAACTGCAACTATCAGAGAGTTCATTGAAGATCACCGAGCCGATATCTGCTGCATCACTGAGACCTGGCTGCAAGACAGCGACAACACCTGTCTCCAAAAATTGACACCTTCCGGCTACGCGCTTACTCACCAGAACAGGAACGGGAGGCGGGGGTGGCGATCCTCGCCCATGACTTGTTACATCTTAGAGCGGTCCCTGCTCTGGAGACAGACGGGATTGAAAGTGTCGGCCTGATGTGGGGGCCCCCGGAGAGCATAGCCTTCTTACTGGTGTACCGTGCACCTAGCGCACCAGTGAGGAGCCTATACCTGTTGCTTGAGACTGTGGCGGAGTGGGCATTGAGGTTCCCTAGACTTGTGGTGCTGGGGGACTTCAATGTCCACGCCGACACAGCCTCCTCCCCATCTGCAGCAGGGGACCTAGTGTCGACCATGGTGGCACTGGGCCTCTCCCTTTCTAAGTCGGGCCCCACACATCGGGCCGGTCACATTCTCGATCTGATCTTCTCTGCAGGTGTCCAAGTGTCCGACACCTCCATAATAGAGGTGCCATGGTCGGATCACTGTACTCTAAGAGTCCGGGTCAAGCAGCCATGCCCTCCCGGCAAGGGTACCGAACCAATTTGGGCTTGCCCGAAGGGACTTATGGAACCAACTAGGTTCCTGAATGCCTTGAGGGATTTGGAGCCTGTCAGCGACTCACTCAATGAGCTTGTTACCACCTGGAACTGTAAGTTGTCTGCTGCTCTTGACAAGATCACCCCTAAACGCCCTCTCAAACCCCGCAAATGTTGTTTTCCGTGGTATACGGAGGCTCTTAGACCCATGAAGCGGGAGAAGAGACGGCTAGAGCGCATGTGGAGGAAGCTCCGTGACGGACCTTCGGAATCAGCTTATAGGCTCTTTATGGAGGCTTATGAGCATGCTATCAAGGAGGCAAAAAATTCCCACTATGCCTCCTTGATAGCGTCTGCAGATTCACGCCCGGCCCAATTGTTCAGGATAATTCGGCAACTGACAATGGTCCCTACCATCCCAAGTAATGACGATCGGGCCCTCTCCGCCGAGGCTTTCTAGAATCACTTTGCAGACAAGATTACGACGCTCCGCCGGGACCTCCCTGCCACGCTTGATACAGTACAGGAACTTGAGACTCCGTGGCCTTCTGCCGGATCCACCTTCGACCGGTTTCGGCCACTGGACGCAGAGGATATTGACAAGCCCTTCGACCTACCACCTGCTCCCTTGACCCGTGCCCCTCCGCACTGATTCGAGCTTGCGTGGAGGGGTTACGAGGCCCTCTGTTGAATATAGTCTACTGCTCCCTTGAGCAAGGAGCTTTTCCAGAGGAGTTAAAAGAGGCGGTGGTTAGTCCACTGCTGAAGAAGCCCAGTTTAGCCCCTACGGTCCCCTCCAATTACCGCCCAGTGTCCAATTTACTGTACCTGGGCAAGGTAATTGAGAGGGCAGCAATGGACCAGCTGCAGGCATTCTTGGATGATGCAACCTGGCTAGACCCCTTCCAGTCCAGCTTCCGTTCGGGCCATGGGACAGAGACTGTCCTGGTCTCCATCACAGACCTACTCCGTTGCCATTTGGACCGAGGCGGATCGGCGCTGCTCATGTTATTGGACCTCATGGCAGCGTTTGATACTGTCAATTACCAACTTTTGACACACCGCCTGGCGGTGGCGGGGGTGAGGGGGACAGCCCTCAACTGGCTGTCCTCCTTCCTCCAAAACTGCCTGCAGCGAGTGAAGTGGGGAGAGGTGGTGTCCGAGGGCTCCCCCTTACATTGTGGAGTCCCTCAGGGGGCCATTCTCTCCCCGCTGTTATTTAACATCTACATGCGACCACTCGCCCAACTGGTATGGAGTGTCGGGCTGGAATGTCATCAGTACGCTGATGACACCCAGCTCATTCTGAGGATGGACCCCGGGGCAGACTCCGTACCCGATAATTTCCATCTCTGCCTGGAAGCCGTAACTGGATGGCTGCGAGCCAGTAAGTTGAAGGTGAACCCGGCGAAGACAGAGATCTTGTGGCTGGGCCGCCCGGGGAGGGTAGAGACCCGGTTGCTGACGTTCGACGGCATGGCTCTTTGCCCACAACCATCAGTAAAGAGCCTAGGGGTCCGGCTGGACTTCCAGCTGTCTATGGAGGAGCAGATTGCCTGCGCCTGCAAGATAGCCTTCTACCACCTACAACAGGCAAAATGTCTGGCTCCTTACCTCTCCCGCTGCGACCTGGCCACGGTGATCCAAGCCACGGTCATCTCGAGGCTCGACTACTGTAATGCACTGTACATTGGCCTACCCTTGTCAGCGATCCGGAAACTCAAGCTGGTGCAGAATGCTGCAGCACGTCTGCTCTCAGGAGCATCAAGATCTGCCCACGTGACTCCACTCTTGCGCTAACTGCACTGGCTTCCAATTGAATTCCGGCTCACTTTCAAGGTGTTAGTTTTAACTTTCAAGGCCTTATATGGTTTGGGGCCAGTGTACCTGAGGGAGCAGCTTACCCCTTATGTGCCCAGGAGATCACTGCGCTCAGAGGGGCTCAATCTACTGGATGTGCCTGGGATTAAGGTCTATAGACTTGCCAGCATGCGGCAGAGGGCGTTTGCCGTAGCCGCGCCAACTCTGTGGAACACCCTCCCTGAAGAGTTACGAGCCATCTGAGAATTAATGCCATTCCACAGAGCTGTAAAAACCTGGCTATTTAGACAGGCATTTGGCCCATAACTAATGAGTATTATCAGCATCCTGTTGTGCCGCTGCCAGCATATTTCTACTGCCATCGCAGTTTGCTGGAATTGATTTTAACTGGGGGTTTTAAATTGGTCTTATTGTATTTTATTGCATTTTATGTGTTTTATCTATTAACTCTGTAAACTGCCCTGGGCTCCAGAGAGAGCGGTATATTAAGTCGAACCAATAAATAAATAAATAAATAAATCTTTGATCCAGGATTGGCACTCCTAAATTTATTTACTACAGAAAATAGAGGATAAGGTGGATTTTCATTCCTTTCTGTTATGAGTGGCCAGGCAGGTATACTTATACTTAAGCCATCCTTTGTGTCCCAGTATGATGGCCTTCCAAGTGTAGTGTCTTGGAGGTAAATACGTAGGTGACTGTGGAGCCCTATCCTTGACCCGCATGTTCTTCCACAGTGAGAACATCGGTTTTCAGGTAGAAGGTGGTCCCAGTCAGGGTTCTTGGAAGACACCTGTGGGTGAGGATTTTTTTGTGTGGAGGTCCAGATAGGTAATTGCCAATAATTCAAAAAATAATAATAATTCTACAACTACTTTATATCTATTGTACAAATTGTTTTGGAATTTGGCACAACCAGAAAGACTGACATGGCAAGTAAGGACAGAAAGATATTTATTTATTTATTTATTTATTGTATTTGTATACTGCCTTTCTCAGACGGTCAGCAACTCAAGGCCCTTTCCAACAAATCAATACACATAATATAATACAGATTAGAACATTAAAACAATATAAAACACAACAAAGGCAATAAAAACATCATTAGTGTTTCCTTATTATCAAGCATTGTCCACTTCCATTGTCAAGTCATTCAATTTCCTATATTAGTTACTCTGCATTTGTGAATGCTTGCTCAAATAACCATGTTTTAACTTGTTTGTTATAAATATAATACCATATTTCACCAATCCCTTTTCCCATTTAAGGGTTCCAAATATGAGCCATGGCTTACAAGTCATGGTGTCTTAGGACCTCATCAGACGGAGGTCCGCAAACTGAGTGACAGAGGTGAAATCCATGGGGCACTGGAGGAAACCATCAGACAGTGCCCCTCATCACCCCTTACCATGCCACAGCCTTTCCCTTCTGCCTCCAGCTTTGTCCTGCACTGTCCTTGACTTAATCAATGAGAATACAGGTAGTCATACATGTTCTCAGAGAAGCCTCTTAACATGCTGCCAAGACATTTTAGGACAGAGCTGGGATGGAGCCTCTCCAGAAGTAGCTCTGTGTCATGTACTATCTACTACGGCTCCATCAGGTTCTGTCCTGGCTGCATCTTGGCAGCATCCTAGGATGAAGGAAAAGCCACATGTGATGAGGTCCTTAGATTCATAAGTCTTTGTGTTTTGACTTGGAGAACCTAAGGAAGCCACCTATCCATTTTCGATCACTACTCCTACCTTTCTATAACTGAAATAATGGGCAAATCCAATTTTAGAGTGTCAAGCAGAGTTTATTTTCCATATGATGATCTTGAATACTTGCTAGAATTTATGATTTTGGGAAACGTTTCAGTAATTGCAAATTTGTTGGCTAACCTCAGTATGCCAATGAAAACACAAGTAAGGCCATGCAACGTTATGCATGAATAAATGAATATGTTCATATTTGATTTTAGAAATGCATCCATTCAAGAAATACAAAACAATTATCCAAGTCGTGCACATCTAGGTAATAAGACCACTATCCAGGCTGTCCCGATGCCATCACTTTTGCTTAAAGAATGAAAACTGGCAAAACAAAAGCAAAAATGTTTGCATGTATGGGCTGGGTGTTCAGAGATGTGTCTCAACAAAGAATGATATAAATGCACTCTGACATGGAGAAGAGAGCAGAAACAGAGAGTGTGCTAGCATTATATCTCAACTAAACAGGGTTCATTTCCACAGCTGTGTGCTTTGTGTTGTTAGCTCATTTCAATAAAGATAGGAAAATATTGTACTAAAGAGAAGCAATGACAAGCAGTGAATAAAGCTTGGTGGGTTTGATGGACAATTGGCACTATTCAGAAATGTGTCTGACATTTTAAAAGGACGAGTTTTCCCTCTCCGAAGATTTCAGTCCAGAAGATCATCAGTATTTGGTAGAATACAAATCAGTGTAATGTAAGAATTGAAAAGAAATTATTCATTGAAATTACTTTTTCCTCTCCACTGGAGCCTTGTTGCAATACAAAGTACACCTTACCTCAAAAAATTGCACATTTACAAGGCTTGTAATATGCTTTGTATGTGAAAAATCATGTGCAATTTGAAAACCACTGTAAAAATGCTACAAATGCAAACAATTAAAAGATGTATAAATGTACTTTAGTCAGTGGGGGAAATATATATACAAATGTGGGGTATATTGGAAAATGTATATAAATAATTTGGTATATTTTGTCAAAAGAACACATACAAGAGTGTGGTCTCGTGTACACTATATTAATAGATGGCAATCTGCTGCAGATTGTAACCTGAACATTAATGGAGCTATCCATAGTGCTGAATCCAGTCATTTCAAAAGTTCAGTACTTGGAGAGTTCATTTACAATTTGAACTAAAACCTGGAATGGAGTTACCACCTTAATGACAATAATGACACTAGTCATCACTGATAACAAAAAAACTGACCAAAACAAGCAATGAGGCAGAGTAGTGTTATGGGACTAAGAAGTTGAGAATTCAGATCCACACTCTTCCAGTAAAGCTCCCAAGAAAATAACTTGTTTTTATTTACTCTGCCTCACAAATATTTAAAGTTGGGCAAGAGAACAATAAATAAGATGTATTTATTTCATGTTAATAGCACTGTTAATGTATAAAACTGATAAAAATAGAGGGAACACAAGTGGCTAAATAACTTTCGACCAAAAATGGGCAACAGTGACCGCATTGTCTGTAGCTTTAAACAATTCTTCCTCTGTGCATGAGACAAGATATTGTGGATGAGCATACATGCAGAGTTGTTTGTTCTGCTCCACACTTACACAAGGTGGAGGATTCTTGTAGGTCATGCCATTTTGCCAGGTTGTCTTTTGATCTGCCAATTCCGCTTCTGAGTCTGTTCAGGGACTTCCAAGTTGCCCATTCTTGGTTTGCCCTTGGAGGTAGACCCTCATGGGGGGAGGAGCATCCACTTGGGATTTCCTGGTTTAGCTGCCCAGAGGGATACTCTTGGTGTTGCTGGGGGAACATGAAGAGGAGTGGTGCTTCTCATGAAGCTTTCCCTTGATTTTAATCTACTGGGAGGAGGCAGATAGCCATGCAGTGGGTGTCTTTCACAGTATTCAACCTTATTTCTCTCACATATTAGTAGCAACTTCCCATCGAACATCAGGGTGGGCAATACCAGCTAGCTTGTAGAGTTTGTCAACAGGTGAAGGTTTAAGACATCCTGTGATTATTCTGCATGTTTCATTCAGTGCTATATTCACTTGTTTTGCGTGGACTGATTTGTACCAAACAGGGCTGGCATATTCAGCAGTTGAATAAGACAAGGCTAGGGTTGATGTTCTTATTAATTTGAGGTCAGCTCCCCATGCACTGCCAGTAAGTTTCTGCAGGATGTTTTTGTGTGCAGCTACTGTGTGCTTGGTGTTTATACAGTGTTTCCTACATGTTAGTGTTCAATCTAAGATGACATCGAGATATTTAGGATAGAAACAGTGTTCAAGCTCTTGGCCTTCCCAGGTAATTTCTTGTTGGCTTCACACTTACATAGGTGGAAAACACACTTGGCAAGGTTAGGCATGCACTTCTGTCTTGGCAGGGTTATAAATGAGATAGAATGTCTTTATTCATCTTTTATCAAGTGGCTGCATGCAATCCTAAGTTGCAAGTGGCTGATTGCTCTGAGGACACATTTCCCCCCTTAGTTTCATCTGATTTCTTCATGATGTTACAATCAAATCTGCTTGGTTAGGTGGCATTATAAAATAATTCTGACTTGGTGCCATCATTCATATGATTAACCTAGAAAGCACAACATTGACATTCACTAATTCACATCAGGAAGGGTGCCATTCCTAATGACGATGGGATCCATTATTAGGGGAAAGCAACATGAGCCGGATGGAAAAGTTTCGCTAAAACAACTGTACCCAAAAGACATAATAGTAATTAAGAAGACTGGTAAGAAGGGTAAACATGCACATAACTGAAGTGTTTTATGAGATATTTTCTTCCACCGAGACCACTATTTTCAACCTAAAAAATCAATAATGGAAAATATTTTATGCAGTTCAGCTTTTTATAGTTCCCCAGTGTGGAAATATTTTGAATTAGCATGGATGCTCATATTCTCCTATTATTTAAAGCAACTGACAGAAAACAACCACAACCGCTAGTCAAGGGCCCTTATTGGCATCCTGGACTTTCAGCCTGGCAGCTTCCTGGAAGAACCTGAATAGAACTAGCTCAAGTGGCTTCTGATTGGCATGCTATGGGATCTCTGTCTTGGCAGCTCACTGCCATTTATCCTTCATTCTACAACCGCAACAAGCTTGACCTGGATTGTAAAGGGAATTTACAAAAACACCTTCAGTATTTGAATGTCTTATGATGGATCATTTGGCTTCAAAGAGATAGGCCTTCATTTTCCATAGTTGTTCCCTAATGCTTCCTTGATCATGGATGATGGCAGCAGAGAATTTGGGGATCTATGCCAGCTGTCTGTGATATAGCTTGCCAGTGATAATGAGTTTTACTCTGGAGTGGCCAAATGCAGCTCTTTGACAGTTCAGCGAAAGCTTTTAATGGCTACCAGCATCATCCCTGAGATGCTGACAGGCTGGGCTGTCCATGTTCTCTGCAGCCATTCAAAGGACAATTATCACAGTAGGTGAGAAAAAATTGTACCTGCCGAAGGGGGAAGAGGAAGAAAATTGGTGAAGAACCACAACGTAGGGAGAGACAAATACTGCTATCCGTGGAGATGTGAAAACTTTGAACAGCAGAAAAAAAATTGCCTGCAGAAGTGTAAATACTATAGCATGGAGTGAAGAAAGAGTGTTTTCATAGAATCATAGGATAATCAAGTTGGAAGAGACCACATGGGCCATTCAGTCCAACCCTCTGCCATGCAGGAAAAGCACATTCAAAGTATCCCTGACAGATGGACATCCAGACTCTTTTTAAAAGCTTCCAGCTTCCATCAGAGTTCCACTGTTGAATAGCACTTCTTACAGTCAGGAAGTTCTTTGTAATGTTCAGGTGGAATCTCCTTTCCTGCAATTTGAACTCATGGCTCCGAGCCCTAGTTTCCAAAGCAGCAGAAAACAAGCCTTCTCCCTCTTCGTTATGACATCACATATTTATACATGGCTATTATATCTGAAGGTTAAACATGCTCAGCTCTTTAAGACACTCCACAGAGGGATTCATGGTCTCCAGACCTTTGATCATTTTAGTTGTCCTCATCTGGACACCTTCTATCTTGTCAATATCTCTTTTGAATGGTGGTGCCCAGAATTGGACACAGTATTCCAGGTGAGGTCTAACGAAAGCAGAATAGAGGGACTCCATGATTTCCCTTGATCTGGACACTATTCGCCTTCTGATGCATTCCAAAATCCCATTGGCTTTTTTAGCTGCTGCATCATACTAGTATGGTTAAAAGGCACAGTCAGAAGCAGGAGTGTATTGGTAAATCATCTGAAGGTTGGTGCTAGTTGAGTAGTTTCCAAGGGCAATCCAAAGTACATGTTACTAATTGGTGTGGGTTGGTGATTTGATATTGGCCTATAACTCTAGAGAGTAGGGTTTGATTCCCCACTCAGCCATGAAACTCTCAAGCTGACCTTGGGCATTTCACATTCTCTCCGTCTTGGAGGAGAGCAACTCTTACAGCAGCCTATACAGAGCAAATCTAAACAATTTTGTCCTCAATGTGTACAAAATGCAGAGAGAACTCCAGCACTACTGCTGAAAGCATCTCATCCAACTTAGGTAGGGAGATAGTTGAGCAGCAGTGTAGGAGATACACCACTCTGTCTTGATCACCCTCTATCATATTCAAACCCAACAGACTAAAGATCAGGGCACGTGGTAAGAGAGACAGAATCCCAACATCCCTCCAAACCTATCAAGTATAGGGTTTTGGTGGACCTATCACTTTTTCTGCCTGGCTTCCTCTGTGGGAAGCCAGGTGGAAACTTCAACTGGAGCTTCAGCAACATCGCCAATGAAGTTTGGTCCCAGAAGCCCTATCTCTGATGTTGCAACCTTTTATCTCTTCCCTTAACCTATGTTTTCTACCTTCAGTACTCCAATGGTTCTGAGACAATTTTCCCTTTTATAATAATAGTAATAGTAATAAAAATAATAAAGACTTACAGAGTTTTGGAGTACAATACTCCTGACCTCATGAACATGTTAAAAAACAAAGTATGGATCGTCGATGTTGCAATCCCAGGAAACAGCAGGATTGAAGAGAAACAACTGGAAAAGTTGACATGATACGAGGATTTAAAGATCGAACTGCAAAGACTCTGGCACAAGCCAGTCAAGAGGGTCCCAGTGGTGATCGGCACACTGGGTGCAGCACCTAAAGAACTTGGCCTGCAGTTAAACACAATCGACAAAATTACAAGCTGCGAGCTGCAAAAGGCCAGCTTACTGGGATCTGCACACATTATTTGCCGATACATCACACAGTCCTAGACACTTGGGAAGTGTCTGACATGTGATCCAATACAACAGCCAGCAGAGTGATATTGTCTGCTGTGGACTCATCTTGTTGTGTTTGAAACAATAATAAATAATTAACAATAAACATTGACTAAATCATGATCTGTCACCTGCGAAAGACCACCTTATTTGGATCTGTGTGCATCATTCAAAAATACATTACACAGTCCTAAATGCTTGGGAAGTGTTCAACTTGTGATTCTGTGATAAGAAATCCAGCATATATATCTCGTTTGCTGTGTCATATTGTGTTTTTGTGTCAGTATAATGTTATTTAATTAATTACATCTCACTTTATCTCCCCAAAGGCATCTCAAAGCAGCTTGACATAAAGAATTAGTAAACAATTTAAAATAAACAAATATACAAACATTTACACAAAATTAAATACAAACAGCACTAAAATATTCTCAGTTAAAACCATCAAAAACATATTTGAAGTTTACATTTTTCTGCAATGTAGATGAATATCTTAGTTTCAAAATTATCAAGTACCCAAAACAAGATGCACCTTTTTTTGCACCAAGTCTCCAAAATTGAGGTAAGATGACTTTGCAGAAGTGATAGTGCCCATAATGATAAGATAGGAAAGCTTGGAGAAGATAATGATGCTGGGGGAAATGGAAGGAAATAAGAAGAGGGGCCGGCCAAGGACAAGATGGATGGATGGTATCCTTGAAGTGACTGGCTTGACCTTGAAGGAGCTCTGGTGTGGGATGGTCCATGAGGTCATGAAGAATCCAAAACTACTGAATGAATAAACAACAAAACGTTTCAGAGTCTGCCCCGTTGTGAATACTGTTAGTGCTCAGGCTTTTTATGGTTGTAATCTCTGGCACAGAGGAACTCAAATGTTCACCATCTCCTGATTTGCTGTTGTTTCTATTTGCCTTCAAGTCATTTCTAACTTATGGTAACACTAAGATGAAGCCATGATGGATTTTATTTTCTTTAAAACAAGCAACAAACAAACAAACATAGCCCCCTTACTTCCCTTTATATCCAACTGTTCAGGCGAGTGACCAGGAAGCTGAGATTGCAGCTGACCCAAAAGAAAAATCCCCTTTAGACCTTCTTTGCAGACTGATCTTCCTCTTTCTGATTTCCTTCTGTTGGGACCTGCTTGCAGCCTTTTGATTTGTCCCTTTGGAGGGCTTTCTTCTTTGATCCAACATCACTATTGCTTTAGAGGCTTAGCACTTCACACTCCTTTATTTTTTTTGTCTGGAGTTGGCTGCAAGGCAGTTAACAAGGAATCTGCAGTGTTCAAAAAGTTCTTGATAAATCCTTCAGGTCAAAGGGCCTTTCCTAGGTAAAGGCAGCTTGGTAACACCACTGCAATTATTAAGTTTATTTGCATGGCAGGGATGATGCACTGTTTAGTCTACATTTGGGAAAGGGGAAACAGGAGTGTTCTCCGATGACCCATTTAGGAAGGGGTGATGGATCCATAAGGTCGGCAGAGCATTGCTTAGTTTTGTGTTGAAGGCATATGTGGCCTCTGGGAGCCATCAAAGGCTTAGCTTGGCATGGATTTTGTGCGCAATTTATTCCAGTCCTTATTCTCATTCACAGAACACTGCTCAACAGGACACCTCTGATTCCCTGAAATCAAAAAAGGTGAATGGAACAAGAACACTGTGTCCAGCCCTTTGCCGGGCAGAAACCAAGGCAGTTCATACAAAAGTGGGTTTTCAGGATAAAAGGCTTCAATTAGGAGATTCACAGGACTCATTTGATCATTTGTTCCCCATGCATAATTAAGCACAATTCATTTTCCCCCTCCAACCAAGTATTACATGGAAAAATAGCCAATGGATTATAATGATTACTACTTGCCCGAGGGCTGAGGATTTTTTTTTACGTGGGACCAAGACAAGACGTATTTATGGCTATCACAGTGAGGAAGTAGAAATGCAGCAAAAGACCATGACCCCCCACTTCCTGTTTACTTTTTGCCAAGCAAAACCCATGATAGTTTTGATTTGGAAATGACTTGAAGACATACAACTACAAGATAGACTCATGCACAGATCTGTTTTCAGCTGGTCCCTTTGGCCATTTGGCTTATCTGTTTTGTTCGGGCGCCCAAAAAGGCAAGGGTCTAGCCATCACGGATTCCCATCCAAAAAGGAACCAGGTGGCAGCCGATCACGGATCCTCCTCCTCCTCCTCTATTTGGCATCACAGTTGAATCTTTTTGATTTTCCTTTATTTTCCCGATTCATTTTACTTAGTGGGACTGACTGGGAGTTGGGGACCTGGGGGGGTGGATGGGGTGCACGCACACATGCATTTGAGGGCTTGGAGAGTAACCCTTAGTTTCTTTTTCTCCTTCTCTTCTTCTCCTTCAGAAAATACTTCAAAAAGATAATAAGTATTGATAATAGTAATCTCTGGAAACAAAAAGCAGAAACAGGCAGCTTTAAGGAAGCAAATCCCCAAGCAGAAGGAGATTGTAGGAAGTAGGAACAGAAAGGAATGTCTCGTAAGTTCTCCATTAACCACTAGTGGGCCAAAAAGAGGCGTTTTTTTGGATGCGGAATGAAAACACCAATTTGGCAGTGTGCCCATTTTTGGGAGGCACTCGAGAATGAATATTGGGGCTTACAGTATCCCACAAATGGAAACAGATAGTGATTCACACAAAATGCACAATCCTGCTACAAGAGTACCTTCAAAAGCACCATTTAAGTGTGAGATTTGCTTCCCTTTGTGCTATAAACTTTTCTTCTGATTGAAATGTTTGCCCTGCCCAACATTGTGTGGTTTAAATAACTAAGGAAGCAGAAACATTTTGGAGGCCTACATGGAAGGAAAGAATACACTACTTGGGAGGCAATGATGGACACCAGCACTATCCTATAAAATGAGGAGGCTGACCCATCCACCTCCCACAGACACAAATATGGGAAGAGAAGCCCCTCACACAATTGGATGTATAGATGTTGGCCTTTAAAATTACAGAAGCTTGCAAAGATTTCTACATGGATTTCTCCAAATGGAAAAAAACCCCCAGTCAATTCACAAATGAGTTTCAGCAGAAGCAAATGCGAGCTGCTAGTTATGGAGGAGTGGGCAGGCTCCAGTCTTGCATATTTACTGGTGGGATTTGAGCCACTAGTGACTGAACAAGAAAAAATGAACTTTTGGTGGACAGCTCAGCAAAAATGTTAGCCAAGAGGTATGGCTCTCTCTCTCTCTCTCTCTCTCTCTCTCTCTCTCTCTCTCTCTCTCTCTCTCTCCTCTCTCTCTCCTCTCTCTCTCTCTCTCTCTCTCTCTCTCTCTCTCTCTCTCTCTCTCTCTCTGAAGTCAAATTCCATGTTGAGCACAACAAGAAAAGGAACAAAAAATCCCCTTTGGACAAATCTATAGGTAAAGGTAAAGGTTTCCCCCTGACATTAAGTCTAGTCGTGTCCGACTCTGGGGGTTGATGCTCATCTCCATTTCTAGGCCAAAGAGTCCATAAACACCTCCAAGGTCAAGTGCAGCATGACTGCATGGAGTGCAGTTACTTTCTCGCTGAAGCAGTACCTATTGAACTACTCACATTTGCATGTTTTCAAACTGATAGGTTGGCAGAAGCTGGGGCTAACAATGGGAGCTCACCCCATCCCACAGATTTGCGCCACCAAACTTCCAGTCAGCAAGTTCTGCATGGATACAGACAAATCTATAGTGCAATCACATTTCAAAAACTATGAAATAGGTACGTAATGGGGCAAAGGAGGATCTGCTGAGTTTCAGCAGATCCAGATCTCTTGCAGCCAGGGACACAATCATAATGCCAGCATAAAATTAGACCAGGATGAGAGTAGTCCTTGGTAATGGCTTGGATTTAACACATTTCACTGGGATTCAGCTGTCCTAATGTCAGCTCAATTGACCATTGGACTTCTTGGCCAGTTAGGATTGTGTTCTCAATAAATTAGTCAATAATTGTGTGTGTGTGTGTGTGTGTGTATGTTTTTACTGTTCTTGTGGAGCTCACATTCATGATACATGTATATGAGAAATAAACCGTCAAGGAACACAACATTTTCCTATTCTATCATTGGTGAGACAATTTAGGGAGACCAGCAACATCCCTCTCCTATTTTGCTTTGAGACATAAATGTGTAACTTAAGACAACTCATCAGTTCTTTTTACAAAACCAATCAAACTTTGTTGCTCCCGGTGTTTAGCAATTGCATCACTCATTAGTTATGTTCTCTGTTTAGCAATTTTCTAATGGAATGAAGATGCAGCAACATTGGTAGTTGTTACTAATGGAGGTTAGGAAAGAGAGGAAGGGTGTAACAGCTGAAAGAACCAACATTCTGTCATCCTGCATTATGCCTGGTGTTCGCTGATAATAATGAAGTTTCTAACTACAGCCTGGCAGGCAATGGGATCAACCAATTGCCTTGGCAAAGGAAGAAAATTAACAATTTCTTTGTGGCATTGCTTATTAAGTTCCTGAAAGGGCACCGTTTGGATTCGTCATTGGATTGCTGCACACAATGTAAATGACTAGAAAGAAATATCATCTTTTAATTTAAAAAAATCCAATGCACCTATATTTTTGTGGATAATTTATATTTTCTTTTAAAAGCTTAGACATGATCTTGTCTTTAGTCATGACATTCTTCAGGAACAGAAAAGATGATAGATAATTGTAGCAGATGAGGGCAGTGCCCTTCCTAAAGTATTTTCTGTTCACTGCTTTCTTTTTTAAAAAAATACTGAAGTAGATAAAATAGTTTGCAGGAAAATAATGGTTTTAATCTTATTCAATATTGGATTAGCTTCCCAGCTGGTGCCTTAGCAGAGGTCGTATTTCCATCAAATTCCAAGGAAGCCTCCCAGACCCTAAACCAGAGCCTGGCAGCTGTGATGGACTGGATGAGGGCTAACAAGTTGAAACTGAATCCAGACAAGACAGAGGTCCACCTGGTCAGTGGTGGGACCGACCGGGGTTTTGAGTGGAAACCTGTGTTCAATGGGGTTACACTCCCACTGAGGACATAGATCCACAGTTTGGGGGTCCTCCTAGATTCAGTGCTGACGCTTGATGCTCAGGTGTGACAGATGGGGCACCAGCTATCACCATACCTCGAGAAATCAGACATGGCCATGGTGGTCCACGCCTTGGTTACAACCAGATTGGATTATTGTAATGTACTCTTTGTGGGGCTGCCTTTGAAGACATCCCAGAAATTCCAACTGGTACAAAGGTCGGCAGCCAGGCTACATTATAGGGAATGTACAATGTCTCTACTAAAGCAGCTCCATTGGGTGTCGATAAGTTCCCGAGCCCAATTCGCCATACAGATTATGACCTACAAAGCCCTACATGGCTTCGCATTTCCCCCTATGAACTGGTGCGGGCTGTAGGATCTGTCAGGGAGACTCTCCTCCCAAGCACCATTGGCAGGCACGAGGGAGAGGGCCTTCTTGGTGGTGACCTCCCCAAGAGATAAGACAAATCCCATCACTATCCTCCTTCCACAGAGACCTAACACTTGGTGGTTCCAGAAGGCTTTTGGAAATGATTAGTCCCAGACCCTTCCTTGGTCATCAGCTAGGACCCTGCCTTGCACTTTATCCATTTCCCTGGCCCTATGCTACTTGTTTGTATTAGCCCTTGTCCAGCCCTCTCATAGCTTCATTTTGAAATTCCTGGCCATTTGTAATTGATTTTCTGCTTGATGGTTTTAAACGTTTGTGGTTGCCTTTTGTAGGATTTATGTTCATGTTTTAGAATGTTTATTTTTGTATGGTTTTTGTGTCATTTGGCAATTGAATGTTTTGCTTACATTGGAAACTTCCCTGAGATCTCTTGGGGAGATAGAGCAGTAAACAAATATTATTCCTTGCTGCATTGCTTCTTTTTCCTAATATGGACTAGGAGCCTCCAGCAGTGCAGTGGGATAAACCCTTGTTCTGTCAAGACTTGAAGATTGACATGTCAGGGGTCCGAATCCAGGGAGAGCGCAGATGAGCTCCCTCTGTCAGCTTCAGCTCCCCATGCGGGGACACAAGAGATGCCTACCACAAGGATGATAAAACATCAAAATGTCCGGGCGTCCTCTGAGCAACATCCTTTCAGACGGCCAATTCTCTCACACCAAAAGCAACTTGCCGTTTCGTTGCTCCTGACACGAAAAAAAATTATATATATTATGGACTTATATTATGGACTTATATAAAGATGTTCCTGTCCTCGGCAGGGAATATTCTTTTGAGATAGTCCACTGAAAACATGTCAGTCACTGAAAGATATATTTCTAATTGTACATATTTCTAGTCGCCCTGAAATCCTTTTACTGAAATAATGCATTTTAGCATTTTTTGGATAAAGCCTTTAAAAAAATCTTATAAACATCTGTACAAAATCATGCTTTCTTGCACGCACACAAAAATGTTGTTGAACAAACCACATATTGAAACGCTCTTCTAATCTCCCCCAGCAAAACATGGCACTAGAAATTATTCATTCTTGCATGCAGGACTGAAGCAAGCAGAAATTTATATCTCTCACTGAAATATTATTTGATTTTAAAATGGAAATGGTAGATCCTGCATCTGTCACTGCAGATTTGGGACTGATATCCTGGGGAGAGTCTACTGTATTCTACAGATTCATATCTGGTCTTGAGTATTTAAGGGAAGGAAGGAGGGTAGGGGTTCTAGACAGACTTGCAGGGAAAATGAAACTCTGGAAAGGTAGCAACTCATCTGCATACATTTCCCCATCAGCCATTGCTGCTGCAATAATAAAACAGCTGTGTTGGGAGGAGCAGAAAGCTTTTTTTGCTAGTGGTATACACCTTGTGTCATGCACAGTTATATCCCTTATAGATATTACAAAGGGAATTGGAGATAAATAACTGAAGTGATGGAGGCAGTGCAATCCATAGCTGTCTGCTTCAATGTATGGGAAATGTTTGTCTTCTTGACAGAAAACTTCACCAACTTCATCTGCAGCAAGTGCAAATTGGGAGCTCTCTTGGAAGAGAAGGTCAGTCTACTATAGCTATGTGCCAAGTCCCTTCAATGCATCAAAGGAAAGGAGGACTTCCTGGATAGAATGCAGGGAGAATTGATCCTACAAATCCGGTTGGAAGACACTACTAAGAAAACGAAGGGTCCTGTAACAATGGGGAAAATGAAGAGGCTGGCAATAACAAGGAAGCATCCTGAAGGAAAAGTCACCATCAGAAGCAGATCATACAGAAGGCATTCGGAATGGCTCCAGCTAAGAAATCACATCTTACACCTTCATGAAAATCGCAGCAGTGAAAACACTCAAGCAGGCAACTAACAAGAAGTTGCACTGCATGCAAAGGAAGGAGTCAATATATCCATCAACTGCAACAAAAATGTAAAAACTACTATTTTAGGGGGTGAGTAGAAGTACCCGCGTATCAATTTGACAAGAAGAATCAAGAAGTATGCTGCCTTCCTGGCACATGCTTCTGAAAGCGCATTAAAAACAGAGATTCTTAATTAACAGCTCATCAGAATCAAAGATTTGACAAAGAAGACCTTGAAAACTACAACCCGAATGGTTCCATAGCATTTAGCCATGGCATTTAAAGTGGCATCAAACTGCTTTAATTCTGCTCTGTAGATACTAGGATTGTGCATGGATCCGTTTTCCTTAGTTTCATCCATTCTTTCGTTACTTTTGTTACCTTCGGGAACACGTAATGGGAAGCCCTCTCCTGGTATGAAAATCAGCTCGACACAAAAGCAAGTGGGATCTGATCCCGGCTTCTCACCTGCATTTTGTGAGCCACCTCCTTGCCTTGGAAAGAGTGTGTGTGTTGTATGTAGACCTAGAAAGCGCATGCACCTGCCTGCAGCTGAGCATCACCTCTTGAGTAACAGAATAATAATAATAACAATTATTATTATTAATGATAATACCCAGCCTCCATCTCCCCAAAGGGACTTGTGGCGGCAAACGTGAGATCAAGTCCAACAAATTACAACAGAGCAAAAGAATACAACAAAAAAAATCATAAAATACATCAAATAAAAACACAATAAAATAAATCAAAAATATAATACAAAATAAACACAGAGTAAAACATAAATAACAAAATATTGGAACCAAGTGGGCAGGGCCAAATGCAATGAATTTGGGGTGAGTTGGATGTATCTGATAGGAAATTCGGATGGGATAAACAATGGGATTCAATTCACTGAAGGGTGAGATAAAGTGCATCAAAAGATGTTATGTACTGAGTTGGTCAAGGTAACGAACTTGTTCAAACCTCAAAGGCACACCAGAACAGCCAAATTTTTAGGCTCTTCCTGATAGCATCCAGAGTGGACACTTGCCTAATCTCACCGAGTAGCAAGTTCCAAAGTCTAGGGGCCACCACAGAGAAGGCCCTCTCCCTCGTCCCCACAAGTCATGCTTGCAATGGGGATGGGAATGAAAGGAGGATCTCCTCCGATGATCGAAGGGATTGTGCAGGTGTATAGACAGAAATGCATTCATGAAGGTAGGTGGGTCCCAAACCATTCAGGGCTTTGTAGACGATAACCTGCACCTTGAATTTGGACCGGAAAATGAACGGCAGGCAATGGAGCTCCTTAAACAGGTGGGTAGACCGCTCCCTGTAATTCACTCCAGCTAGAAGTCTGGTAGCCAAACACTGGACCAATTGAAGTTTTCGGGCCGTCTTCAAGAGCAACCCCACATAGTGTGTATTGCAATAATCCAGTCTAGAAGTAACTAAGGCATGGACCACCTCCTTAAGAGAACTTTCCTCCTTGTCTTGGAAAGTGTGTGTTGCATGCAGGCCCAGAAAGCATGCATGCCAGCCTGCAGCCGAGCGCCTCCTCCAGAGTAAGAAACAGGAAATAAGCCTCCTTAAACCACACACCTGCCTGCAACTGAGAGCCTCATCTCTAGAGTAGATCTTAAATGCCTACAATGATGGGAAAGGGAGCCTGGGAAGCCCCCCCCCCCAATAATGGACTGATAGAAAACAGATCTTTTGGCACCCCAGAGTGCAAACAAATATCTATCCTCCTGATTTTGGGAGGCTCCCAAAAAACAGATTGGGGACCCCAACGAAAGCCAAAGCACGAAACAGGTCAAGGTTTACCCGGATTGCACAAGCCTAGTAGATGCACTTTATGAATCCCTGTGTTTTCAATTATTTCATTGCCGAATTATGATTGCTACCTCCCCCACCTCATCTCCTTAGCTTTCATAACTCTATGACAGGAAGGTGCAACATAAGCATCTCTCTACTGGGAATAGCTGAAACTGTTGAATTTGGCCAATGCGGACATGTTTGTGCAGTTTTTCTCATCCAGCCAAATGCATAATCAGTCTCAAATGCACTGATTTCTACATGAATATAGTGTTTTGTCATCTGGCCAGACTCAGGAGCCAAGAAATAGAGATATATCTGTGCTGAAATGGAAACTCCAGCAAATATATTTGGTGCCTCTTTTCATGAGGAGTACCCTTTTTTCAAAAGATTTAGCTTAAAAAGTTGCAATTCAAGAAGATAAGGGTTTTTTTTAATGGTAAATGAAGTTTGGGCATATGGTCCTTCAAGCTGCGTATTTAGCTTATGATTTTTAAAGCTTATTTATATATATATTTTTAAATAATCATCATCCTTGTAACAAATACTGCAACTTTTGTTCATTTGACACTGTTGTATATTTAACAAATTATCCCTTAATTATGCAGTGCCACCACAAATTACTGACTAAATATGTTAGCTTTGTTTGTACTTAATACCAAAGGTGAAATGTGACCCCTGACGCCAAAACTGCTGTGACAGCCTACATATCTCCTATTTATAAATACGGTGTTAAAGGCGCACACACTTTTCTTAAGCAGGCAGTTGTGGCTCTCATTCATTTCCTGAGGTTTGCCTAAGTCTGCTAGCTGCTTTCATTTTCCTTTCTCCTTTGTCTTCTTTTCAACCAAAATATGGGCAGACAACAGCCTTCCCAGACGTTGTTGGCCAATGACTTTCCATGAGGTCTAATCTGCATGGCCAGTAGTAAAGCAAGCTGGGAATGTCTGAAGAGTGACATTTTGTCTGTCTTAAGGCAGAAGTGTGGTTTCTGCACTATACTCTTGCTTATCCAACATAAACAGGCCAGCGGAACATTGGATAAGCGAAAATGTTGGACAATGGGGAGGGATTAAGAAGAATGGAATGAGCTCCTGCTGTTAGCCCCAGCTTCTGTCAAGCTAGCAGTTAGAAAACATGCAAATGTGAGAAGATCAATAGGTACATTGATGTACAACTTGAGCCAAGTGGAGCCCTTGGTTGTGCAGTGGATTAAACTGCTGAGCTGCTGAACTTGCTGACCAAAAGGTCAGTGGTTCGAATCCAGGGAGCAGGGTGAACTCCTGCTGTTAGCCCCAGCGTCTGCCAACTCTGTTTCTGAATTTATTAAGTACTAATGGTCTATTTCCATAAATCTAAATATGGTTCAGTAACTATTATGGGCTGTGGTGGCACAGCGGGCTAAACCGCTAAGCTGCTGAGCTTGCTGATCAGAAGGTTGGCGGTTCAAATCCACAGACAGGGTGAGCTCCCATTGTTAGCCCCAGTTTCTGCCAACCTAGCCGTTCAAAAACTTGTAAATGTGAGTAGATCAATTGGTACCACTCTGAAAGTGAAAGTAATGGCACTCAATGCAGTCATGCTGGCCACATAGCCTTGGAGGTGTCTATGGACAACTCCGGCTCTTCGGCTTAGAAATGGCAGATGAGCACCAACCACCAGAGTCAGACATGACTAGACTTAATGTCAGGGGGAAACCTTTACCTTTACCTAAGGAAAAGCCTATTAAACATTAAATTACATTATGATTTTACAAATTAAGCGCCAAAACATCATGTTTTACAACAAATCGAGAGAGAAAAGCAGTTCAATACATGGTAATGTTATGTAGTAATTATTGTATTTATGAATCTAGCACTAAAACATCACAATGTATTGAAACAGCTGTGGATCCAGGCGGGAGGCATACTGCATTGGATAATACAGAACACTGGATGAGCAAAGGTTGGATAAGTGAGACTCTACTGTACCACTGAAACAGATGTTGCCATTTCCCTCCAGTAGGCCACTGAAACAAAATTGACCATCCACAAACCTACAAACAATCTACAGATCCACTCAGAAAATTCAACAAATCTATGTTCAGCAAAGTATAAGAGGGATCCTCTAACCCAGACCTGGGCATTTCACGGCATGCGGGCCGTATGTAGCCCACCAGCCGATTCTGACTGGCCCGCGTAAGGGCTCTAGCAGGCAGGCAGGCAGACAGGCAAGCAAAGCGGCAAATGGAGGGGAAGGGAGGGGGGAGATGTTGCACCGTAGACCTGAAGGGCCCCTCAGTAAACCACTTGAGACCGGCCACGTTTAAATGCTTTATTTAGAATAAGTAAAAATAGTAAAAGAAAGAGAGTTATAGTTCCCAGGTACCTCCAAGTACCTTAGTATTGCAAAGCAATAGTCCACAGGCAAAAATAGAATCAAAGTAGATAAACAGAGTCTTTGCCCCAATGGGCTAATCCACAAAGAAGTTCTTGACACAAGGCTTGGCAAACAAAGTTCAAAGCAGGCCCACTGGCCAGGCAAGGTTCCGTGAAGACTTGGCTTGGAAAACTGAATGTTGGCAAAAGATGGCAATCATCTCTGAGACCTAGCTTAAATAGGTCTCACAGGCTTTGAAGTTGCGACGCACTGGGACGTCAAAACTAGTTCTCATAACAGTTTTACAGCTGGGCCTTCTCAGGCCTTTCGCATGGGAATGGTATGTGGTTCCAATTAGCAGTAGCACCTGGGCAAATGGGAGTGAACCCATCTCCGCTTATCGGCCCGATAAGCCTCTTGTCCTTGAACAGGAAATGAACTGGGAGTCTCTGCAAAGGTTGCTTGGTAGCGGCTTGCTTTCTAGCCTGGCAGGCCTGGCTGGAATAACATGGCTTCGGTCTGGCTTGACCAAGTAATCAGGTTGGGGACCAGGCTGAGGTGTGACAGGAGAAGAGGAGGAGGCCAGGAGCAAGCGCCGCCGCAGAGCATGCCTTCACTCTCCTCCTCCTCCTTCCTTCCCTTCCGCCTCGCGTGCTCCCCCCTACCTTGCACTCTCTCTCCCCTCTCTTCTGCCTCGTGCTCTTTACCCCCTCCTTTCTCTTTAGCAACGCAAGTGACTTTGAGGCAGGGAAGGGAGGCTTCACCGCAAGGCGGAGGCCCTGGAGCACTTCCTGGCTGCCCTCCTTGCCAGCCGCCTCCTACCGGCACGGCATGACTCATTAATGTAAGTGATTTGCTGGATTTCAGGATGCTCTTTGATTTTGGGTTAACTATAAATTCCAGCAACTACAATTCCCAATTGTCATGCTCTATTTTCCCCAACTCCACCAGTGTTCATATTTGGGCATATTCAGTATTTGTGCCAAGTTTGGTCCTGATCCAACATTGTTTGAGTCCACAGTGCTCTCTGGATGTTAGTGAACTACAACTCCCAAAATCAAGGTCAATGCCCACCAAACCCTTCTAGTGTTTTCTATTGGTCACGGAGTCCTGTGTGCCACATTTGGTTTAGTTCCATCACTGGTGGAGTTGAGAACGCTCTTTGATTGCAGGTGAACTATAACTCCCAGCAACTACAACTCCCAAATGACAAAATTTGAGTGATGGCCACTCCTTGGGTTAGTAGGTTTCTTGTGGCAGCAATTTGTCCAGTGGTTTTTGAATTATGTTAATCTCAAAAATGAACATTACATTTATATAATGTATAAATTGTTCTCAAGAGTCTGGAGAACAAGCCCTATGGGGAGTGGCTTCAAGAGCTGGTCCTGAAGAAGAGAAGGCTGAGAGGAGACATGATGGCCATGGATAAATATGTGAGAGGAAGTCATAGGGAGGAGGGAGCAGGCTTGTTTTCTGCTGCCCTGGAAAATAGGACGCAGAACAATGACTTCCAAAGTACAAGAAAAGAGATTCCATCTGAACATTAGGAAGAAATTTCTGACTGTGAGAGCTGTTCACAGTGGAACTCTCTGCCCCAGAGTGTGGTGGAGGCTCCTTCTTTGGAGGCTTTTAAACAGAGGCTGGATGGCCATCTGTCAGGGGTGCTTCGCATCCCCACCTCTGACATTCAACCTGACTTTGATGCACTTGTTAAAGACCACCATAGACTTGATTTCTCTCACTGAATAAGAAAAAAATTACTGAATAGCACCAAATGAGTTGATTAAACCAAAAATGTAGGCAAGAACCTCTTTCCAGGAATAAGTGAAACTCAAAATGTGCTTTGAAGCGAACGTGACTGAAAATGATCATTAATATAATGAATCACAAATGATACAAATGTTCAGATTTTGTTAACCATTGTTTTGTAAAATTTTAGTGAATAAATGTCATTTTTCCTATGACAACCTCTCTTTTTCATTGCTCATAACATATACTTTTTATCAGTCTTATTAATATATCAAAAACGCAACTTAGTGCCTTTTTATTATTATTAAAGAAATTCAATTGATATTATGTAGAATGTAGTTCAGCCTTTAGGTCTGGCCCTCCATAATATTTCTTGTTTCTCGTGTGGCCCCCTGGAAAAAATAATTGCCCACCCCTGCTCTAACCACTGCAGGAGTCTACCATATACCATGCAGCTGAGGGAAGTCTACATAGGGGCCAACAAATGCAGCAATGCCCAAACACAAATCAAAGAACATGAAAGGCACTGCAGACTGATTCAACCAGATAAGTCAGGTATAGAAGAGCACTTGAATAAACCTGAACACAGAATATTATTTGAGGACACAGAAGTGCTGCAGACTACACAGAAAAGCCACTGAAATCCAGAAGAATTAGGACAATTTCAATAGAAAGGCAGAAACCATGTAAATAGACAAAATTTGGTTACCAGTATTTTTTTTAAAAAACCCACCAGAATCAAGACAATAAATAAGAAGCACCACCCAGAAAGAGGAGAACTCCAGACAGCAAACAATCAAGTGCCAGTTAACACCTCCTAAACAGTAGGTGCCCCTAGGCAAACAGGGGCCAGGCTACCTCTATGCAGATACCCTCACCGATTGACAAAAGAAGATTGTGATACATTCCCCCGAGATCACTACGTTCTGAGGAGTCGAATTTGCTCCTGATTCCATCGGTCCGCGCCTGTCACCTGTCTGCTACCAGGCAAAGGGCTTTCTCTGTGGCGGCTCCGGTACTCTGGAACTCTCTCCCGGACGACGTCCGAGCTGTCACGGAGCTCATCCCGTTCCGCAGGGCTTGTAAGACCGCCCTGTTCAGACTGGCCTTCAGCTAGGCAAGTAAGCCGAATGTACTCATCTTCCTAATCAGCACCCTGGTTCAGGGAATGCCATGGCATGTACATAATTTTAATCTCGGGACCTATTATATTTTGTTTTATTGTATGTTTTATGTTGCATTTTATTGTATGGCGACATGGATGTACATGCCTGCCGAATTTTATGATGTTATCCGCCCTGAGCCTGCAGGGAGGGGCGGAATACAAGATGGAACAAATAAATAAATAAATAAATAAATAAATAAATAAATAAATACATTCCTTTACGATCAATCAGGTAAATGAATCTTTCGGCTTCCTGAATCGAAAACAGATTTCTGTCCTCTCAAAAATGGATCGGGACCCCCACTGAAATCTGGGACACTGAAACGGGTCACAGTTTACCTGGATTGCACAAGCCTAATAACGACTACTTTCAAAGTAAGTAAAGTATCATACAAATAAACAGGAAATAGCATTTTCAAACCAGGAATATATAATTTATCTCTCTCTTTTTTTTACATAAAACCTTTTTTTATATCTTTGTTATTTATTTATTGTGTCAGGAGCAAACCAAACAGTTGTATTGTATTCTTTTAATTAAAAAAACACAAAGTTTGCAAACTTGGCATTATATCAAATGTCTTTTGACCAGTATCTGGCCACTTGGGGCACCTCTGATGTTGCTATAAGAAGGTCCTCCATTGTACATGTGGCAGGGCTCAGGTAGCATTGTATTTGGTGGTCTGTGGTTTGGTCTTCTCCACACTCACTTGTTGTGGACTCCACTTTGTAGCCCCATTTCTTAAGGTTGGCTCTGCATCTCGTGGTGCCAGAGCCTGTTCAGCACCTTCCAAGTTGCCCAGTCTTATGTGTGCCCAGGAGGGTGTATCTCATTTGGTATCAGCCATTGATTGAGGTTCTAGATTTTAGCCTGCCACTTTTGGACTCTCGCTTGTCGAGGTGTTCCTGTGAGTGTCTCTGTAGATCTTAGAAAACTATTTCCTGATTTAAGTCATTGGTGTGCTGGCTGATATCCAAACAGGGGATGGGTAGGAGATGTCACTGCTTTGGTCCTTTCTCTATTGGTTGCTACTATTGGTTGCTACCCCCTCCTCTTTCCCAGTGGCTGTTAGGTGATGTAATACCAGCTAAACAGTGTAATTTCTCCAACAGTGAATATCCTTGTAATCTGTATGTTATATTATTCTGCAGTCACCACAGTCTGGCACGTACAGGAATGGATGAAGCGATTGGTTCCTGGTTGTATCACTTTCACTTGTGTTCACGCAGCAATCTGTTCTATATCATTTTTGCATTAATCTCGGTGTTCAAAAGAATTGCGTGAAAAATTCATTTAAATATGCTTTTAAATTAGAGGAAATTACAACTTCTAGCTACCGTTTTAGAAGGCGTGATTTGTCTGAAATTGTCAGCTTGTTGGTGTGTGTGTGCACATTTTACGAAGTCCACCTTCCCTTTCCCCATCTGTGATAACTGCCATGCACATTTCCAAGGGATTAAGTCTCAGTGAGGGGGCCTGACAGCTTCAATTCCATGCACATTCTTTGAAAGTAAGTTCTCTTGAACAAAGCAAAACTTAAATCCTGAGTAAATGTGCTTAGAAGCAAAATGGAAATATCAAACGTCTATGAAAGAAGATTGATGCCCTTCTAATTCCCTTCTGAAGTCGTCCTGCAGTTTTAAAAAGGGCAGCACAATGGTATGTCACCCCGTTGGCACCCAAAAACATGTGTTCATTATGTTCTGGGCTTCCAGCCTAAACTTTAAAGTATTAGCAATAATACAAAGAGTTTCTTAAAAGATGCCTATTGCTCTGTTCTCACAAGGACAAATCCATAGCCAAAGCCCAGGAGGCATTCATCATGGCTAAGACTGGTAGTTCAATGTGCAGCTGGATGACATCCTTATAGTGTCGTTGCTGGCATTGTTGCTGTAACAGTAAATATTCCCACCCCTACATCCATTTTCTGTTTATTAGCAGGCAAAATAGAAAAGACAGGGCAAGAACTGTGGCACACATTGATACATTACACGTATCTTATAAAAGTTAGCGGTAGCGAGGGCATGGAAATGGCAAACCGTAATGGGCAAACAAGAGAGAAAGCTGAACAAATAGCAAAGTGTTTCTCATTTCAGTGGGAAGTCTCAATAAGCACCCCTTCCTTTGGTGTAGGAATATTTATATCTTCCTTATATTTAAATAAGTATTTATTAGGCATGAGAAAAATGAAACGGAAATTAAAAGGATTCGTAAGAGATTCGTATGAAATGGGACTTTTGAGGTTTTACGGATCGCTGCCACGAACCAGGAAGTAGACTTCCTTTTACGGTCCTTCAGGTCAACAATATGCGTTAAGTTCGTTAGAAATTCTTAAGTATTAATTAATTAATTATTGTAGTACTCACTTCTCCCTGTCTTCTCCCGCTCATTTCCTTCCCGCCTTCATTAAGCTTCTTCTTTTTCCCGCATTTCTATGGGGAACTGGAAGTGACGCTGCTGCTAGGCAATGCATCCTGGAAACTGTAGTCCTCCAGGCTTCTCCCCCCTCCTTCTCTTCCCTGTTGCTCTGCCTTCTCCCATCGCAGGGGCCAGCTTCAGCCCTCCAGGTACGTTTTTGGACTTCAACTCCCACCATTCCTCACAGCCTCAGGCCTCTTCCTTTTCCTCTCAGCCTGGGCAAACTTGGGCCCCTCGCTCCCTCAGGATCGGGGCTAGAGAGAGGCGAGGGGGTGGCGAGAGGGCCTCCTCCTCTCTCGCCAGCCTGTCATTGGCGAGAGAGGAGGAGAAAGGCCCCGCCCCGCCCAGCGCCCCTCTGCTTCTCTCTAGCCTTGATCCATGGATCGAGGCTAGAGAGAAGGCGCGAGGGAGTGATGGCCCCTTTCCAGCTAAAATATAAGCCGACCCAAGCCTGGGTCGGCTTATATTTTAGCTGGAGGCGCCCCTGCGCACCCCTCTGCTTCTCTCTAGCCTGGATCCAGGCTAGAGAGAGGCGGAGGCGCGCGGGCGCCTTTCCAGCTAAAATATAAGCCGACCCAGGGTTGGGTCAGCTTATATTTTAGCTGGAAAGGCACCCCGCGCACCCCTCTGCTTCTCTCTAGCCTGGATCCAGGCGAGAGAGAGGCGGAGAGGCGCGCGGGGTGCCTTTCCAGCTAAAATCTAAGCCGACCCAGGGTTGGGTCGGCTTATATTTTAGCTGGAAAGCGCTCCGCGCACCCCTCTGCTTCTCTCTAGCCTGGATCCAGGCTAGAGAGAGGCGGAGAGGCGCGAGGCGCCTTTTCAGCTAAAATATAAGCCGACCCAGGGTTGGGTCGACATATTTTAGCTGGAAAAGACCATCGCTCCCCCCCTCGCCTCTCTCTAGCCTCGATGCATGCACCGGGGCTAGAGAGAAGCGAGGGGGGGTGAGCGAGGGCGCCGGCGAGCGCGGGGGGGATCCCAGTTTGGCCCAATTCTGTCATTGGTGGAGTTCAGAATGCTCTTTGATTGAAGGTGAACTATAAATCCCAGCAACTACAACTCCCAAATGTCAAGGTCTATTTTCCCCAAACTCCATCTGCGTTCACATTTGGGCATATTGAGTATTCATGCCAAGTTTGGTCCTGATCCAGGATTGTTTGGGTTCAGAGTTATCTCCCTAAATCACTGTCAGTTCCTCCCAAACCCCTCCAGTATTTTCTGTGGGTCATGGGGGTTCTGTGTGCCAAGTTTGGTCCAGGTCTGTCATTCATGGGGTCTCAGCTGTGGAAGTCAGAGCTGAATTGGTCGAAGGTACTGCAAATCCCATCATCCATTGTCCATCCTCCCCCAAACATATTGTTTTTGTGATTAATCCCTATGCTTTAACTTTGGTCAATTTGTAACAATGAAAATACATCCTGCATATTAGATATTTGCATTAGAATTCATAAGAGTAACAAAATTATGAAGTAGCAACGAAAATATGGATGGGGGTCACCACAACATGAGGAACCACTGCATTAATACATATCTCTCTCTCGGCATTACTTCACGAACGAAGATTCAGGAAGGACTCATCCCACGCTTTTTACAAGCGCTGATGACTAAAGAGGCCAATCTGAGATAGGCAAGTTCGGTTGCAGAAAGCACAGCAGAAAGTCTATATATTATACATATATCTTTCTGTTTAATTGCTATTAGGGAAATAAAACGTGAACAAAGGAAGGAAGGAGACAAAGGAAGAAGTAGAGAAGGGGGGAGGGAAGGAAGGAAAGAGAAAAGAAGGGATGGGGAACCAAAGAGCAAAGGAAGGAATGAAAGAGGAGGGTAGAGAAGGTCACAGTTGTACTGAGAGCTAGTAGCTAGCTCTTATATTGATGTTACATCTACAGATCCATTGAATTGCACTGCAGAGGTGAAGGGGAATGTTCCCCCCTTGATTTTTGACTGTTTCCCTGCTTTTTCTACTTTAGAACCAATTTAGAATTTCGTAAGTAATTAAGTTACATTTTAGCACTTTTTGCAAAATTTTTTGTAAGTATTTGATATACTAATCAAAAAAAATCCCCCCCCCATTTGATTTTAGAATTGCGATTTTAGGATTCTAAACCAAGCCTTGTATTTATATATTTATTTAAAATAACACATATAGCAAGCGCAACCAACAATTTTTTAACCACAAACTGCACAGTAACACAATTAAACAGAAAACCTGCCACGCTAAGTGGTTATCCAAGGGACAAAGGAGAAAATGGTGTGAGGGGAAAATGCATACAGAGTCTCAGAACAGGAAATATTAGATAGGCTGGACTGATGAGAAAGGTGTGGAGATGATGGACAATACTTCTGGGTGAAAAATAGGGTCTTTCCAGACAGGTCCTATTTCCCAGGATCTGATCCCAGGTTTTCTGTTTATCCCAGATTATCTAGCAGTGCGGACACATATAAAAAGAGTCGTGGTAGCACAGAGGGTTAAAGCACTAGCTGCAGAAAACTTGCTGACCAGAAGGTTGGCAGTTCGAAGCCATGAGTTGGGGTGAGCTCCAGCTTTTAGCCCTAGCTTCTGTCAAGTTTGAAAACATGTAATGTGAGAAGAACAATAGGTAGTACTGCCTTGGCGGGAAGGTAAAAGATGCCCATGCAGCCATGCCAGCAAGACACAACCAGGAGGTGTCTATGGACAACAGGCTCCTTGGCATGGAAATGGAACAAGAGCACCTCACCATGGCCAGAGTTGAGCACCACCTCCAGGTGCCGGAGATGGAAAGGGAAGCCTTTGCCTTTGTTTGTGTATTGCATGTCATTGTTGTTTCTGTATAAAAAGCATTGAATGTTTACCTATTGTGTATACTGTAATCTTATCTGAATCTGCTCAGGCAGATAGAGTGGAATATAACTAAAGTGTATTATTATTATTATTATTATTATTATCCAATTTAAAGCAGAAAGCCAGGGATCAGATCCTGGGATAGAGGGCTTGTCTGGGGGCCTTTCCACACAGCCCATATTATCTGAGTAATCCTGTTCAAAGCAGATATCGTGGGACTTTCTGCCTTCATATTTTGGGGTATAGGGCTGTGTGGAAGGGCCCTGGAATGGCCCATAGTTCAAGTAAAAATTGCCATATATTGAGTCGGACCATTGGTCCATCTGGCTCAGTACATCTAGTCTGACTGGTACATGCTGCCCAGGATTTCACACAGAAATGTTTCCATTCCTACCTTGGAATTGATACCTCATTTGGTACTCTTTGTGTGTGCAAAGTAGGGGTCTTTTCACACAGCCCTATATCCCATAATATCAAGACTGAAAATCCCACAATATCTGCTTTGAAATGGGTTATCTGAATCCACACTTAGATAATTTGGGATTTTCTGACTTGATTTTCTGGGATATAGGGCTGTGTGGAAGGGCCCTAGGTGTACCACAGAGCTCTTCCATTGGAGATCTGTGAAGCATGTTGTGGGTGAACCATATATGTTTGAACTCAATCATTCAACTCAGTCATTCTCTTTGTGTTATAATCTATATAAATAAAAATGCAATGCCCATTTGTGGGATTAACATAAGTCAAAAACCACTGGACGAATTGACATGAACCTAGGACACAATACACCTATCTGGCCAACAAGTGACCATCACTCATAAAAACACTGAAAAACACAATGGAAGATACTTAAAAAGCCAAAAAAGCAAAAAGACACTACAGTGCATGTGCAAAATGGCTCACCTGGCAAACAAAACTCACAATAGAGTATCCACACACTTTTCTGAATTACAGCTCCCAGCATCCCCTAGACCAGGCCCTTTAGGAGAGGAGGGTGATCCAAATGCACTGCTTCCAAGCTGTAAGCTTTCTTCTCTTTGGATTTCTTTGAGAGCATCCCAATTCCTGCGTATTTCCCATTTCCTATTCCTGGACTGCAACTCCCAACAGTCCTCCAGACAGATAAGATAGATAGATTACATAAAGGTAGGTAGGTAGGTAGATCAGGAGCACTGCTGGGAATTTCAGTCCAAGAATAGGTAGAGAAGGAAGAAATGGGAGAAAGGGGAAGGGAAGAAAAAGGGGGGAAGGAAGGAGAGAGGAAGAGAAGGAAGGACAGAGAGAATGAAAGAAAAAAGGGAAGGAAGGGAAGAGGAAGAGAAGAAAGGAGTGAAAGAAAGGAAGAGGAGAAGAGAGGAAGAGAGACAGAGGGAGGGAAGATTGGCCACAGCAACGCTTGCGGGATACAGCTAATTCCAAATATGTCTACTGCTGAGTGAGCTGCAACTTTACATTTATTAATACAGAACCTTCTACCATATGCTGCTCTAATCTTCCCAGATTCTTTTGCACTTTGGGTCACGTGCACTTTATTGTCCCCATGATTCTGGTTTCAGCAAAAAAATTCAATTGTGCTTGAATTTTCTTCAAAGAAGTGTGTGACAAAGGGAGATATAGATAGCCATTCAATGGGTGCTTTCCCCCCTACGTGTACTTTGTAGAAGAAGAGAAGAACAAAAGAGCTGCTGGATACCCAAAGATCATGCAAGGTTACTATTCCCAGAGTCATAAATACAGGGCTAGAGAAACAGAAGTGGCTCAGGAGACAGGGGTAGATGGGTTGCGGAACCAGGATACTGGTACTGCCCTAGGAGACCTAGCCAGGTGTCCGCACTTACGGTTTCTTTGAAACTGAACTTCATTGAGGGCCCTTTTGCACCTTCACAGAAGGCAGCTGAAGATTTTGTCTTTTGATCATATATTACAGCTAAGTAACTCCTGGTCTCCAGCAACTGTGTGCTCAGCATGTGTCCTTAGACTCCTGTCCCTTATTTTTTTATGCTCTCCACTGTGGGCCTATTGTTATTCATTGAAATCACTTTTAGAATATGATATCCAAAGGCAGTTTCTTTGTCTGCTCCAAAGGGAATGAGCTTTCCTAGTGCAAGGAGCTGTAATGTTCGCTACCTTCTCATCCAAAACATGTAGCGGTCTATATTTGCCGGAAGCGGCATTCAACTGGATCGCAATAATATTTGGAAACAATGGGAAGTGTTGTGAATCCAGACTTATGCCCAACAGTAAAGATGTTTCATTTCATTAGAAATGCCGTGCTTACTTAGCTTAACAGTTAATGAGATTTAAAAATAGGCATTTTGAAACACTTTGTTCAAATCCCTTCAGGTGTGAATTAAAAGCTAATCGGGGAGAAGTTGTTGCCAAGCTTCCAATTGCTGGCAAGAGATGCGAGGGGAAATAAGACACCTGTATTTTGTTTGCAGCTCAATCTGCTCCTTCAGAAATGCCCCCTACGTTGTGAGAAAAAGAACCGATTTGAAAATACAGACAGTTCCATTTGCACCAAAATTACTCAAAGACATGGATTAGTCATACTAGAAAGTACTCAAGTTGGACAATGACTCATGAGGACAGCAATCTTTTTTTCACCCAAGGTTTTCATTTCCAGCATCATTCTGAGCTTCTCTAGTACTATTTCAATCCTAGAGGAGAAGGAGGTCAGATACCTTTGGTGTTGTTTCTTCTGATGCTTCTGTTCTCCTTATGACGATGCAGTGTTTTCCTCAAAGATGGCTTACAAACTGAAACAGACAATATAATTAAATGGCCTGTTGTATTCTACAATAGTTAATTTACTGGGTTGTTGGAGGTTTTTTCGGCTGTATAGTAGGCATGAGAAAAAAGTTATGAAAATTAAAAGAAATCGTAAGTGATTCGTATGTAATGGGACTTTCTAGTTTATACGCATCACGGCAGCTAACCAGGAAGTAGACTTTCTTTTACGGTCCTTGAGGCCAACAATTTGCGTTATGATCGTAATTAATTCTTAATTATTGTACTACTCACTTCTCCCTGTCTTCTCCCCCTCATTTCCTTCCCGCCTTCATTCATCTTCTTCTTTTTCCCACATTTCTATGGAGAACTGGAAGTGACGCTGCTGCTAGGCATTCTGGAAAGTGTAGTCCTCCACGCTTCTTCTCCCTCTCCCCCCCTCTGCTCTCTCTTCCTCGTGGCGGCGGTGGTTTGGGGTCTTGAGGAAGAGCGGGCTGACTCACTTCCTTCTGGGCGCCGCCTTGGTCGTCTTGGCCTTGGTGCTCTTGGCCGGCTTGGGCTTGGCTTTCGGGCTCTTGTCTTCTGCTGGGACTCTCTGTCTTGCCCCACCGCACGGGCCAACTTCACACACACACGCGCGCGCGCTTCTCCTTTCTCTCCCTGCACTCCCTCACATGCTTCTCTGCCCCCTCCTCTTTCCTGGTGGCTTCCCCCCCCCTCCCTTCTCTTCCCCGTTGCTCTGTCTTGCCCCACCGCACGGGCCAACTTCACACACACACACACACACGCTTCTCCTCCTTTCCCTGCACTCTCTCACATGCTTCTCTGCCCCCTCCTCTTTCCTGGTGGCTTCTCCCCCCCCCTTCTCTTCCCCGTTGCTCTGTCTTGCTGCATTGCACGGGCCAACTTCAGCCCTCCAGGTGTTTTGGACTTCAACTCCCACCATTCCTCACAGCCTCAGGCCTCTTCCTTTTCCTCTCAGCCTGGGCAAACTTGGGCCCTCGCTCCCTCAGGATCGGGGTGAGAGAGAGGCAGCGAGGAGCAAGGGGGGGCTCCTCCTCCTTTTTTTGCTGCTTCCAAGAATAGAATACCCCCTCCCTCCCTTCTTCTCTCCCTCCTTCCTATTTGGAGAGTCTCATCTAGAATTCAGTGTGATTTATTCAAGTTTTGGCCTACAACTCCCAGAAATCCCAGCCAATTTACCAGCTGTTAGGATTTCTGGGAGTTGTAGGCCAAAACCATCTGGAATGCGCATGCGCTGGCATACGAACTACTAACGAATTTCGTTAGTAATTAAGTTACATTTTAGAATTTTTTGGAATTTTTTTTGTAAGTCTTTCTATTACTAATCAACCCCCCCCCCCCCAATTAGATTTTCGATTTCCTATTTTTGGTTTCTAAACCATGCCTACTGTATAGCAATGTTCTAGAAGAATTCTCTCCTGATGTTTTGCCTGCATGCATGGTAGGTATCTTGAGAGGTTGTGAGGTCTGTTGGAAGCTAGGAAAATTGGATTTATATATCTGTGGAAAGTCCCAGGTGGGAGAAATAACTCTTGTCTGTTGGAGGTAAGTATGAATGTTTCAGTTGGCCACCTTGATTAGCATTTGATGGCCTGATAGTTTTTAGATGTGGCTTGTTACTGCCTAGGGGAATTCTTTGTTGAGAGGTGATTAGCTGTCCCTGATAGTTAAAAATCTAATATTTTAACTGTAAATAAAGAACAACACTCAAACACGGGGAACTCCAGACAAGAAACAATCAGGGACAGCTAATCACCTCTCAAAAAAGGATTCCTCCTGGCAGTAACAAGCCATGCCTAAAAGCTGTCAGGCCATCAAATGCTAATCAAGTTCACCAATCAAAACATTCACACCTACCTCCAACAGACAAGAGTTCTTTCTCCCACCGGGACATTCCACAGATATAAACCCCATTTTCCTAGTTTCCAACAGACCTCACAACATCTGAGGATGCCTGCCATAGATGCAAGTGAAACATTTATTTATTTATTTATTTATTTATTTATTTGTTCCATCTTGTATTCCGCCCCTCCCTGCAGGCTCGGGGCGGATAACATCATAAAATTCGGCAGGCATGTACATCCATGTCGCCATACAATAAAATGCAACATAAAACATACAATAAAACAAAATACAATAGGTCCCGAGATTAAAATTATGTGCATGCCATGGCATTCCCTGAACCAGGGTGCTGATTAGGAAGATGAGTACATTCGGCTTACTCGCCTAGCCGAAGGCCAGTCTGAACAGGGCGGTCTTACAAGCCCTGCGGAACGGGATGAGCTCCGTGGCAGCTCGGACGTCGTCCGGGAGAGAGTTCCAGAGTACTGGAGCCGCCACAGAGAAAGCCCTTTGCCTGGTAGCAGACAGGTGACAGGCGCGGACCGATGGAATCAGGAGCAAATTCGACTCCTCAGAACGTAGTGATCTCGGGGGAATGTATGGGGCAAGGCGGTCCCTCAGGTACGCAGGCCCTAGGCCGTGTAGAGCCTTAAAGGTTAACACCAACACCTTGAAGGCAATTCGGTACTCAATAGGCAGCCAGTGCAGCTGCCGGAGGATGGGCGTGATGTGCTCCCTTACCGACGTTCCCGTCAGCAAGCGAGCAGCGGCATTCTGCACTAGCTTGAGTTTCCGAACTGTCGCCAAGGGAAGGCCAACGTAGAGGGCGTTACAGTAGTCTAATCTCGAGATGACCGTCGCTTGGATCACGGTGGCCAGGTCATCCCTGGAAAGGTAGGGTGCCAGTCGCCTAGCCTGTCGTAGGTGGAAAAATGACGCCCTGCTGGCCGCGGAAACCTGGGTCTCCATGGTCAGCAGGGGGTCCAGGTGGACACCTAGGCTCTTAACAACAGGCGACGGCCAGGCCGTCCAGGGTAGGCAACCGGCACTCATCCCGCCCAGGTCGACCAGGCCACAAGATCTCCGTCTTCGACGGGTTCACCTTCAGCCGGCTAGCCCGCAGCCAACCAGTCACGGCCCGCAGCCACCAGTCATCAGGAGAGAATGCTTCTAGAATATGGCTATATAACCCGAAAAACCTAAAACAACCAAGTTATTCTGGCCATAAAAAGCCTTTGACAATACATAGTTAATTTATATTTCCTATATAAGGATGAATGGGAGCCCCGGTGGTGCAGTGCGTTAAACTGCTGAGCTGCTGAGCTTGTTGACTGAAAGGTCACAGGTTCAAATCCGGGGAGCAGCATCAGCTTCTGCTGGCAGCTCCAGCTTCTGCCAACCTAGCAGTCCAAAATATGTAAATGTGGGTAAGTCAATAGGTACTGCTCTGGTGGGAAGGTAACGGCGCTCCATGCAGTCATGCCAGCCACGTGACCTTGGAGGTGTCTATGGACAACGCCACCTCTTCGATTTAGAAATGGAGATAAGCAGCAACACCCAGAGTCAGACATGGTTAGACCTAATGTCAGGGGACAACCTTTACCTTTACTATATAAGGATGAATTGTGTTTATCAACATTTTAACAATAGCAAAAATAATGTAGCAATAACACCATCAACAACAAAAAATGTTAAAGTTCCTCCTTCTTGCCTGAGTCGATCTTCCAGGACATTTTTACTGAAATGCCACGAAATGCCAAAACATTTCTGCAAACTCCTGTTTAATTTCCAATTAAATTAATTTTCATGTGCAGGAAAATAGGAATCTAGAAAGCTGCCTTATATCAATAGGTCTGCCTAGTCTAGTATTGACGATTCCGAGTGGCAAAAGCTCTCCAGGGGTTCAAAAAGACTTTTATTCTAGCACTACTGGGAGGGATGCAACACGAGACCTTTGGCATACATATATGCTCTTCCACTAAAGCTTCAATCCCCCGTGAGTCACAAGAACAGCCTCAGAGCCCGAGCAAAGCACTCCAACACAGAGAGGTGGTGTTTGAGCAGAGATACCTTTCTCCCAAGTCACTCAAGACTTTGCCGACATCCTGAGCTTGAGAACAAATTAACAGAGAGTGGCATGATATGGTCTGTCCTGTTTGCCAATGATTATAACTTGGCAACAGCGTTCTGCCAGTGATTATAACTTAGCAACAGCATTCTGAACCAAACCAAAGTCTCCAGACGGCTTCAAGGACAGCCTGAAATAGAGGCAATTACAGTTATCCAAGTTGGAGAGAAACTTCTGTCCCAACATCTTATGAAGCTGAACACTTAGTGTAGACTTGAATTCCAATATAGGGACACTTGACTTGAGGGCATTTTCTCTTACCACCTGAGCTAGAGCTGCTGGTATTCTCAAAAACGTAGTTCCATTTTTAGTTTGGCTCTATAACTAACCGTATCAAAGACATTACTTAAAAATAATTAATAGGTGTTGTCTTTGTAGAAGAATGCATTGTGTGTGTCTTCAAACTTTAAAGAAAGGAATCTCTCAATGGAGGAAAAAAGGACGCATCAAGCAATACGTTTAGAATTGAAACTACATCTTAGTTGTTTTAAGACACTTGGCACCTGAGGCATAGGACAAATCGATACCCCCTTCCCCTTTTGTCAAAAGTGAGTAAAGTAGAATTGGAATATGAACAAGGAACGGTTAAGACGATATAAACGGATGAGGAATTGAACTGGAAGACATAGTTTTATAGGGTTTTTTTTAATATTTTATTGCTTTTATGGTTTTTATATGTATTGTAATGTGATTTAATTGCTTTTATGTTTTTATATATGACATCTAATTGTTGCCGATCTGTATGCCGCCCTGAGTTGCCTTCGGGCTGAAATGGTCGGGATAGAAATGACATAAATAAATAAATAAATAAATAAATAAATAAATAAATAAATGATAGAAAACTTTAACTGGAATGAAAATGAGAGATGGCATGTGTCACTGAAACTGGGGACCTTTCTACACCACCAGATAAAATCCAGATTATCTGTTTTGAACTGGATTATATGACAGTGTAGACCAGTGGTTCCCAACCTTTTTTTGGCCAGGGACCACTTTGACCAGGGACCACTCTCCAACATTAGGGTTTTTTTTTCATGTCAGGAGTGACTTGAGAAACTGCAAGTCGCTTCTAGTGTGCAAAAATTGGCCGTCTGCAAGGATGTGCCCAGGGGACACCTGGATGTTTTTGATGTTTTAACATCCTTGTGGGAGGCTTCCCTCATGTCCCCACATGGGGAGCTGGAGCTGACAGAGGGAGCTCATCCATGCTCTCCCCAGATTCAAACCTCCGACCTGTCGGTCTTCGGTCTGGCTAGCATAAGCGTTTAACACACTGCGCCACGAAGGTCTCCATTCCAAAATTAGTACCAAAAGAGTTACAAATCAGTTTTTGGTCAACTTTATATTCGCTTTTGTTATTTGGGGTCCTAATTCAGAAAATTGCATTGGATAGACCATATGTGACGACTTGGTCATGGGTTTTGGAGATTAATAATTAACATAATCCTCCCGGTAGTACTGCCACCAACCTAATTACTAACAATCAGGATTTTAAATTAAATAATAATAATAATAATAATAATAATAACTTTATTTCTTGTGAGTCGCCCTCCACCGATGGTGCTCCGGGCGACTTACATCATTTAAAAAATACATCTAATTAAAAACACGGGTTCAAAGAATCACAAAGGGCCCAATCCCCAAGATTAGTGAATCCCCAAACGCCTGGCGGAAGAGCCAAGTTTTCAGCTCGGACAGGAATCTGGCTGGGGCCGATATGGCCCTAAGAGCAGGCGGAAGTGTATTCCAGATTACAGGAGCCACCACAGAGAAAGCTCTCCGTCGGGTCTTTGTCAGCCGGGCCTCTCTCACCCCTGGGATAACTATACAGTCACCATTTATTTCACGCGATGGTCTTTCACTGTGTTGGTCTATTAGCCGGTCGCCCAGATAGGCTGGTCCGGTTCTTTGCCGTGCTTTGAAAGTTATCGCCATGAGTTTATAGACCACTCTGAACTCTGTAGGGAGCCAGTGAAGAGCTTTTAGGATGTTTAAATGGTAGTTCTGTTGACTGAGCCACCCAAGCACAACCACACTGTGAGGAACTAAAAGATGGAGAGATAGAGACTTCTTAAAGTTAACAATAAAACAGAATTTATTAATTAACAGCTAGCAATGAGGCACTGATTACAACGGTTCTACAGAGAGGCAACAATATCGTATGGTTACTGATGGTACTAAGCTGAAGCGTGCGGTAACAGATATTAAAATACTAAGCGTGTGGTTACAGATAAATAGTTCCAAAATGCTTAGATCTTAACAATACTTTAGTCAGTACTGTGTCTTGACTAAAATATAAGCCTGTCACCCTATTGTCTGAAAATAGGAGTGAACAGCTGGTTCCTAACAGGAGCTTCTAAACACCAGAAGTCCCTCTAAGTCTTCCCTGCCTGAGTCAGCCTCCTGCTGACTCTCCAGCCACAGAACGCACCTTTCCCTCTACACTGAGGAGACAAGGTGCTTAGTCTGACTCTGCAAAGTCAGCCCTAATGGCTCTAACCTAACTATCAGTGTCACCCCACACCCTGGTTGTGTCACTATAGTATATGACTGGGCAGTTCCTATGGCTGAGGCTTGGAGGATATTGTCACTCCACACCCTCAAACCACACCAGCAAGAGCTAAGATCTGTCTCAATCAAAGCTCTGCTCAAGACTGAGAATCTTTCTGCCATGATCCCTCCTTTAGTCAGCTCTGCTCCACCCCTCTGGCACTCAGCCAATCACAGGGCACTCCTATTTCTGAGCAGGATTGACTCTAAGGCCACGCCCCCTCTCTGGCTATGACCTTCCCCTTCTGGCTGTTAGCTGCAAATCCCTTTGCCAAAATGGATGCCAGCTTTCTTCCAGCAGAAAGGAAAACCTCCAAGCAGGCTTTCCACCCACTTAGGACAGGTGAGTCCTTACACCTCCCCAATTCAGGTTATTTGCTGAATGCAGAATAGTTCTACTAAACTGCTGAGGCAAAGGAAATCTCTATCACCTTCCTTACTAACTTCTGTATCCTAATCCCCTCCAGTGCTAACCTACCCTGGAGCATAGAAATACAGTCACATCTCTATTGCAAATCTTATCTAACATGCAATAGCTAACAGGTATCAACAGCATTACACACACACACACACATATATATATATATATATATATATATATATATATATATATATAACATACATACAATTGTAACCCTTCTGTAAATAAAAACAGGTTAGGTATACAAAAACATGCTATATACATAAATACATTACCTGAACCTTAATCAATTAACCTAGACAAGGCATCAGTTGTCAAAACAAAAGGTTAACCAAAATCAATATTAATAACCCTGGGGTGCCTAGCCCCATCGGATTACTAACTACCTTTAGGTTATAAATTTGCAACCCTTAAAGTCTTGGAGGTCTTAACTCCAACTTTAAGATGCACCTAGGTCAGATGTGTACCATCTACCTAGTTCGTCCACCTACGTGGCAATCTGGCTTGGACTTTCCAACAAACTGTTGGAATGGTGTTTTATTTCTACAGCTGGGACTTCCTCCCCCTTTAAAACACCAGCTCCTTCTTAGATCTGGATGTAACACAACACTCAGCTGTTTTCTCTCTGCAGCAGTAAGGTTGTATCTTCGTCCTTCTAGCACAGGCAAGTCACTCTCTCCATTTACCTTCCCCCCTCCTAACAGAGATACATTTCCCTCTGCCAGTGGGATAAACTGTGCGTTTGCCTGGCTACTAGAGACACTAGATGTTAACACAGTCCCATCAGCTTCTCTAGAAATTATATGGTCCACTTCAGAGTCTATGGCTACCACAGTGTATGGTCCCTCCCAGGCCACTTCTAACTTTCTCTTTGGCCTGGGTTTCAAAACCAACACCTGGTCTCCTACAGCAAAGTTCTTTCTGGCGCTGCTGGGCAGTAGTCAGATTCTCTGCAGCACAGTCTCTGATGACAGACAGATGTCCCCTCAGGTCTTTGAGGTAGCTGACAACGTCCTTGTCCGCGATCTCCTCCTGTCCCGTCCAGGTCTCCCGTAAGATGTCCAGGGGTCCTCTGGGCACTCTTCCATACAACAGCTAGAACGGACTGAAGCGTGTACTCTCCTGCGGCACCTCACGATAAGCAAACAGCAAATGCTGGATCTTTCTGTCCCAGTCGTTGGGATGCTTGTGGACATAAGTTCTCAGCATGTGGTTCAGCGTAGAATTGAACCTCTCCGTGAGACCATTAGCCTGCGGGTGGTACGGTGTGGTGGTCAGATGTTTTCTGCCACATGCCCGGAACATTTCCTTCATCATATGAGACATAAATGTGGTTCCTAAGTCGGTGACGATTGCCTTAGGAAACCCCACTCGCGCAAACAGGTTCAAAAGCGCGTCTGCTACGGTCTTGGAATCAGTCTCTTTTAATGGAATCGCTTCCGGATATCGGGTAGCGAAATCCACGGCCATTAACAAATATCGATGTCCATCCCGGGTCACTGGTGTCATCGGCCCAAGGATATCGATGCCCACTTTGTCGAATGGGGTGGACACGACGGGGATGGGTTGTAGGAGCCCCTTTGTTTTATCTTGGGCTTTCCCTACAAATTGGCATGCCTCACACGTTCTACAGAAGGCAGCCACATCTTGTCCCATCTTCGGCCAGAAGAATCGACTTCAGATTCTCTCCTTGGTCTTCTTAATGCCAAGATGTCCACTAAATGGCACATCATGGGCTAACTTGAGGATTTTCTCTCTAAACTGTTGAGGTACCACCAGCTGTGTGGTCTCCTCATACAGGGTAGGGCCTTTCTTTCGTCAGGCCACCCTAAACAGCTTGTTCCCTATGGTTTTAATAACAGCAGGGTTGGCCTCTGTGGGTCGAGCCTCTTCTGGGCTGAGCTCCCTCCACATTTCTCTTAGGCTCTCGTCCTCCTGCTGATACCTCAAGAATTCCACAGGGTGGCTTACATTAGGCATCACTGGGAACTCTTCAGCACTGCTCTGAGGAGAGCTTTCCGCTGTTTCTGAGGTGAAATTAGTCTCCTCAGGTTTTCCCGCCTTTTCTGACTGGATTCTGGTAATGGCATTAATCCTTTTACAATGCTCTCTTAAGTCATTACCAATCAACAGGGGGACTTCCAAGCTTGGGAGAACCCCCACTGTCCAATCTCCCTCATACTTTCGATAGTGGACCGGGATTGTGTCGATGTCCACTTCGAAAATGGGGCCATAGATTCCCTTAATGCGCCACCTTCCACCAGGAATCATCTGGCCCTCTTTAACAAGCTGGGGCTGAACCAGGCACACATCAGCCCCACTGTCCCTCATTCCAAGTAACCTTTTGTGATTAACTTGGATTTCTTCAAGGTAATCTTTATTGATCTTCCAATCCACACTCCATACCCGCATAACTCTGGGTACGTGTTCCTCCAGAGTGGGATCCTCTGTCTGAGGTAATCTGGCAACTACCTTTACAGCTTTTGGCGGGGAAACTGGCCTCTTATTCGCCAACTTTGGGCAAACTGCCCGAACATGACCTGGCGTTTGGCAGTAATAACAGACTGGTCTCTGGCTGACTGGACCCGAGCTGGCGTCCACTCTCTTAGGGCCCTGACTAGCTCTGTCAGGCTTCCCTTTCTGGACCCACTCTCTTGGTCTCTTGACCATCAGGGAGCTAACCTCTAGATCTCCCTCCAACTGATCCAGTGTCTCAGCTACTTCCGACACAGTCTTAATTTTCTTGTCCCTGATGTACCATCGCATTTGTGCAGGAATCAATTGATGAACCTGTTCCATGCACATTAAATGCCTCAGGTCATCGAAGGTCTCTACTTTACTGCCCTCCAGCCATTGAGTAAAGGCTTTCTCCAGCCTAGACCCTAACTGCGAATACGTTTCCCCAGACTTTCTTTTTAACTCTCGGAAAGTCTTCCGGCTCTGCTCAGCCGTCAGCCCAAACCTGAGCTTAACTCTCTCCTTAAAAATGGCATAATTGCCACACTCGGAATCCCTCAGATCCCCATAGATCTCGCTCAATTCAGCACATATCAGGGGCCTGAGATGTGCCATCTTTCTATCATCAGGCATCCCAAAATCCATACATGCACTATCAAAGCTGGCTAAAAAGGCTTTTACATCGTCGCCTTTGGTATAACGAGGGAAAAGCTTCATCTTTGATGACAGTGAACCACTCTGTCCAGCCTCTGAAGTACGGGATGCGTTCTCTCTCCCACTAAGTTGTAACTCAAGCATCCGTTCTTCATGAGCCATTCTTTCTCTTTCCCTCTCTGCCTCTTGAGCCCTTTGTTCTGCCTCGAAAGCCATTCTTTTATCCTCATGAGCCCTTTGTTTTTTTCTCTCTCAGCCTCTTTCTCTCGCTCCACAGCCTCGAATTTCATCATGTCAAACTCCAATTGTTTTTGTTGGAGCGCCTCGGAGGTACTAATGGCTTCCCCCACATTCTCTCCCTCAGGCTGAACTTCCTCCCCACTTCCTTCACCAGTGGAGATATTCCTTCTCCCCCTTGGTGGAGCCATAATGGTGTATGTGTGTGTTGTTTTGGCGGCAACTCCTGAGGTAAATTGTTTCCCTCAGAGTCTTGGCACAGCTTTTCCTCAGAGTTTTCCCTCAGAGTATTTTGGAGGGAAACTCTGGCTGACTGGATTTTGTGTCCCGATCGAATCCAACCGCTGGACACCAATTAATAAGTGACGACTTGGTCACGGGTTTTGGAGATTAATAATTAAAATAATCCTCCTGGTAGTACTGCCATCAACCTAATTACTAACAATCAGGATTTTAAATTAAATAAGATGTTTAAATGGTAGTTCTGTTGACTGAGCCACCCAAACACAACCACACTGTGAGGAACTAAAAGATGGAGAGATAGAGACTTCTTAAAGTTAACAATAAAACAGAATTCATTAATTAACAGCTAGCAATGAGGCACTGATCACAACGGTTCTACAGAGAGGCAACAATATCGTATGGTTACTGATGGTACTAAGCTGAAGCGTGCGGTAACAGATATTAAAATACTAAGCGTGTGGTTACAGATAAATAGTTCCAAAATGCTTAGATCTTAACAATACTTTAGTCAGTACTGTGTCTTGACTAAAATATAAGCCTGTCACCCTATTGTCTGAAAATAGGAGTGAACAGCTGGTTCCTAACAGGAGCTTCTAAACACCAGAAGTCCCTCTAAGTCTTCCCTGCCTGAGTCAGCCTCCTGCTGACTCTCCAGCCACAGAACCCACCTTTCCCTCTCTACACTGAGGAGACAAGGTGCTTAGTCTGACTCTGCAAAGTCAGCCCTAATGGCTCTAACCTAACTATCAGTGTCACCCCACACCCTGGTATATGACTGGGCAGTTCCTATGGCTGAGGCTTGGAGGATATTGTCCTCCACACCCTCAAACCACACCAGCAAGAGCTAAGATCTGTCTCAATCAAAGCTCTGCTCAAGACTGAGAATCTTTCTGCCAAGATCCCTCCTTTAGTCAGCTCTGCTCCACCCCTCTGGCACTCAGCCAATCACAGGGCACGCCTATCTCTGAGCAGGATTGACTCTAAGGCCACGCCCCCTCTCTGGCTATGACCTCCCCCTTCTGGCTGTTAGCTGCAAATCCCTTTGCCAAAATGGATGCCAGCTTTCTTCCAGCAGAAAGGAAAACCTCCAAGCAGGCTTTCCACCCACTTAGGACAGGTGAGTCCTTACACCATGTCAGCTCTCATTTCTGATACAGAACATATGCCATCCAGTAGTCATCATCTTCTTTCCCTTCAGAAAACCATGTTTAATAAGCCTTGGCACTATAAGAGGGTTTTGCGAGACCGGTCACACTCGTTGCAACATTTTATTAATGTTGAGGCCATGGAACATATTTTAGTTCTTGCGGACCAATGATGGTCCATGGACCACAGGTTGGGAACCACTGGTGTAGACTCATATAATCCAGTTCAGATAATCTAATTTGATAACCTGGATTATATGACGGTGTAGAAGGGGTCAGGGAGCAACAAAAAAGGGACACAAAGCAGTCTGTGTGGCATGCCTGCCTGTGCACCCAACCAAGCAACAAGGTCAGAAGTTCTCCATTTGGGGCAGTCACCTAGCAATAGTATCAGGTCTGACACCCCATCACAGAAATACCTAGTGATGTTTAGATTCTTTGGCAACATCCCTCAAACATATTGTGTGCATGCTTGACTCTCTATAATTTACTCAAGCATAATAATGCTACTCTTTTTTCCATGCAATTCTAGTCTTGCCTTATTTTCCTCTTCACTGGTACATTCTGGCCTTTCTGCGCGTTCTGATCCACTGCTTGGACTGCCTGCTGCTTATTTTGCGTCTGCTTCTGCATATGACCCAGATATTTCCGTATTCATGGTGGAGCGAAGGGACTGCAACAGTGCAAAGAGTTAAAAGCACTCTGACTGGCTTACCCGGAGCTACATCTTAACGAGTTTACACAAAATCAGAGTCCAATTATACACTGTGTTTGTTATCAACCACAATGAGAAGATAAGAGGAAAAAGGATGGCCCGGAGGGCAAGGATTGCATATGCTATCGTGGTTGGTGGTAAGAACAACATCGATTACATTTGAATTTTATTTTTAAATTTAAAGGGGAAAACTTGGTGTTTTGCTGATCTGCATAGGAATAAAAAGTTGGCTGCTGATGCTTAAATGTTCTTCTAGCAGTGTGCTCCTTTTTATTAACTATCGTGTGGTGCTATAGATTGGCATCTCAAAGGCTATCAAACTGCAGCTTGGAATTTCTTTTCCTTTTGGATCCCTATGTTTTTAAATGTTTCTAAATGTTTTGTTTTATAGCTGATATGTTATTTACAATGGCTTCGTATTGTATTTTTATTTTGTTTTATTTTATTGCTGTGTTGGTTAATTGATGTTTTGTTGGGCTTGGCCTCATGTAAGCTGCCCTGAGTCCCCTTGGAAAGATGGTGGCGGGGTATAAATAAATTATTATTATTATTATTATTTTGGCCAGGCGTGTCAAAGGCAACAATCTGACCCTGCTCACAGATGGCTTGCAGACCATATGCATTGTATTCAAAGGCCCAGATTTATTAGAAATATTAGTCTGGAATCATGTTGAGCAAGATTCAGGGAACCAGCTCACCCGTCTTAACTGCCCTTCGGAAAAAGGATTTGGGCTTTCCCTCATTTTTGCTTAAGCCAGGGCAAGGGTTAACCTGCATTAAGTCAGCCTTGCCCCAGGGTAAGCCAGATCAGCAGGGAGCAGCATTTAGCCACTGTGAGACTGTTCTGAAGATACACTGACTTAAGTGGTTAGTGCAGATGAGCTATTTATTTATTTATTTATTTATTTACTCCACTCTTCTCAACCCAAAGGGGACTCAGAGCGGCTTACAGATTGGTCATCCTCCACATACCAAAAGAAGAATATATAGAATGAAAGGGAGAAAGAAGACGAGAAGAACCAGAAAAATCGCAAAAGAAAGAAAAGGAAGAATCCCTTCCTGAAGTAACCTGAAAGTAGGACTGAAAATATCATTCCCCCCTTTCTTTCTTTCCCTCCCTTTTTTTGTCTTTCCTGCTTCAAAATTATCTCTTACTACATTCACTTTACACTCTTATCCTTGCATCCTTTCTCTCTCTTTTTCTTCCCTTTCTTCTTTTTTCTCCTTCCTCTAGTCATATTTTGCTATATTTGATTTTAAAATTGCTCTTATTTTTATTATATATTTTGAAAATATCTAATAAAGATCATTAAAAAATAAAAGCATCAGAGTTACTTAATATGCCACTATTTCTGTGATCCCCCAATCTTCAGAATAGAACCGAGGTTAAACACAGGGCTTAAGTATTTCTGTGATATTTTCCCCTCACATGAGGCAAGGCAGGCAGCAGGTGAGGCTGATGGCATTCTTATCCTCCTGTTGGCCCAACAGGCAAGGCTTAGAGTTAAATAAATAGCACGCAACAATGCTGCTCGCCACATGGCACAAAAATAAGCCAAATAGATGGTAACTGTTCATGCATTCTTTCATTTTGGGGTCTATTTCTGTACCTTAGAAGGCATTACCATTTTGTGCACAATGAATGAAACAAAAGGAATGAAACAACAAATGAAACAAAAGAAACAAATACCGTGCACATCATTAGCCACCACTGAGAATGCCCTGCCTCTTGTCCCCCCAGTCACACTTGCAAAGGGGGTGGGATTGAGAGCAGGGCCTCCCCAGAAGATCTTACTGGTTCATAGGGAGAGATACCTTTGGACAGGTAAGTTGGACTGGAACTATTTAGGGCTTTATAGCCTAAAGCCAGCACTTTGAATTGTGCCCGGTAGCAAACAGGCAGCTAGTGGAGCTGACATAACACATGTATTAACACACCAATAGTAATAATAAAACTTTATTTATATACAGCTCTATCTCCCTTGGGGGATTCAGGGCGGTTTCCAGACAACAACATCAAAACATACAGTCACAACATGGTAAAAAAAAACAAAACAGTAATAGCAACATAAGCATGACATTTCACCAACAACACATAAATCTTAAAAGAAAAAATCCTGCTTGCTCTTCATATCTATTTGTTAGGACATGGAAAAGCAATGGGTCAGAACAATTAAAAAGCTGGGTCAAGACTGATACAGATTGAAATAAAATGGGTCCAGCATTTGGGTACAGTACTGTAACTCCATGATGGACCTTCGAGATTAGCTTATAAACAAATTAAAGATGTTTATGAGTTAGCTTTCAAGGAAACCAAAAACCTATTATTCTTCCTAAGACCAAGGTTGCAACGCCTTGGTCTTTTCAGCCTTGAAAGACGGCGTTTAAGAGGTGACTTGATCGAAGTGTATAAAATCATGCATGGGATAGAAAAGGTGAATAAAGAAAACATATTTTCTCTGTTACACAACACTAGGACTAGGGGGCACTCCCTAAAGCTCCAAGGTAGGAAAGTTAGGACTAATAAAGGGAAATATTTCTTCACCCAGAGGGTCATTGGGTTATGGAACTCACTTTCAGCCTGGACAGCTTCAAGGCAGGATTAGACAGATTCATGGATACCAAGGGAATCAGTAGTTACTGAAATGGACATCCAAGTGCCACCTCTGTGTTGATGGAGGCAGGCAGGATTTTCCCCGGGTACTGGTTGTGGGGGGTCGGGAGCAGGTGTGGGGGGTCGGGAGTTTTGCCCTCCTTTCTGCTAGAGATCCCTGTGTACAACTAGTGGGCCACTGTGTGACACAGAATGCTGGACTAGATGGGCTGAGGCCTGATTCAGCATGGCTCTTCTTATGTTCTTATGTTCTTATGTTCTTCCTTGATAGAGTCAGCAAGCTCACGCCCAGCGCAATTATTTAAAGTGATTCGGTCTCTGACAACCATTTCGGCTGTCCAAAACGATAGGGAATTGGTACCAACAGCTGAGGCTTTTCAGAGCTATTTTACTGACAAAATATCGAAGCTCCGCCAGGACATTCCAACCACGATAGATACAGTAAATGAACTCAAGACTCCGTTGCCGCTCGGCAGGAGCACCTTCGACCGTTTCCAACTGCTAGACGCAGCGGCTGTTGATAAGATACTGGCTGCAGCTAGACCAACTACTTGCTCCCTCAACCCGTGCCCCTCCTGGCTAATTAAATCTTGCCGGGAGGGGTTACAAGACCCCCTGGGAAGGATAATTAACAGCTCCCTTGAGCAAGGAGTGTTCCCAGGGGGTTTGAAAAAGGCCATGGTAAGACCGCTACTGAAGAAACGGAATCTAGATCCTTCGGTTCCCTCCAGGTACTTCCTGATTTCGAATTTGCCGTTCCTGGGCAAAGTAGCTGAGAGGGCAGTAGCGGATCAGCTGCAGTGGTTCTTAGACGACACAGCTGGACTTGATCCCTTCCAGTCCGGCTTCCGCTTTGGGCATGGGACGGAAACCGTGCTTGTCTCCATTACAGACCGACTTCGCTGCCAGCTGGACCAGGACGGGTCAGCACTGCTCGTGTTGTTAGATCTCATGGCAGCATTTGATACTGTAGACCACGTGCTGTTAACCCACCGTTTAGCCGTGACGGGAGTTAGGGGGACTGCCCTTAAATGGGTGGCATCCTTCCTCCAAGAACGAGGACAACGAGTGGAGGTGGGAGGGATGGTGTCCGGGAGACTCCCATTAACATGTGGGGTCCCCCAGGGTGCCATCTTGTCCCCAATATTGTTTAACATCTACATGCGCCCACTGGCCCAGCCGGTTCGCAATTTCGGTCTGGAGTGCTATCAGTACTTTGATGACACCCAGCTGATGCTGAGAATGGAGGGCAGGCCGGAGACCGTACCCGATTGTTTCCATCAATGCCTCGAAGCCGTGACTGGATGGCTGCGGGCTAGCCGGCTGAAGGTGAGCCCGTTGAAGACGGAGATCCTATGGCTGGGTCACCCTGGATTGAGTGGATGCCAGCAACCTACCCTGGATGGCGAGCCTTTAAGCCCGTCATCCTCTGTAAAGAGCCTGGGGGTTCATTTGGACTCGTTGCTATCGATGGAGCTGCAAATCTCCACGGTATGCAAGACCGCATTTTTCCACCTGCGACAGGCTAGGCGGCTGGCCCCCTACTTATCCAGAGGCGACCTGGCTACGGTGATCCAGGCGACGGTCATCTCGAGGCTGGATTACTGTAACGCCCTCTACATTGGCCTTCCCTTGACAGCAATCCAGAAACTCAAGCTGGTGAAGAATGCTGCGGCTCGACTACTGGTGGGAGCATTGGTACGAGAGCATATAACACCTATATTACAGCAACTGCTACCAATTGAGTACCGGATCGTTTTCAAGGTGTTGGTGTTGACCTTTAAGGCCTTGCATGGTCTAGGGCTGGTGTACCTGAGGGACCGCCTTACGCCATATGTTCCCCCGAGATCACTGCATTCAGAAGAACAGAACTTCCTAGTAGTCCCCTCGATCCAGTCCTGTTGGCTGTCGACGACATGATCGAGAGCCTTCCTTGTGGCAGCACCATCCTCATGGAATTCCATGCCGGATGAGGTCCGCGCTATCAGGGAGTTGGGCCCATTTCGGAGAGCTTGCAAGACAGCTCTATTTAGGCAAGCCTTCAACCTTGCTGGCGCTTGAGTTAGCGCTTCTTGGAATGTAGTTGAAATTGTTATGTAGATGCTTGGTTAGATGTAGTATATTTTTAGATTTTTAGATTTTATTGCTCCTGTATTAAACTGTGATTGTGCTATGTGTTTTTATGTGAACCTCCCCGAGCCCACCAGAAGGAGCGGTATATAAGAACAAATAATAAATAAATAAGTAAAACGACAAAAGCGGGGACAAAAACTATTTCCAGAGGCCTGTTAGGAGAATGACCAGGGTAATATATAGGGGGCTAGGTTGTGTCTGGACAGTGTCTGGGCTGAGCTAGCACTAGTCACTCTCAAAGATTTGCTGAAACCACCACTACAGTAATATAGAAGGCAATGGGATTGCCTTGTACCTGGAAATAAATGTACCTCTGAATAATGCAATATATCTCTGAAAAAAAGGAGGAGGACGAGGGGGGATTTCCAATGATAGGCGTCATGACAGGGAAGGCTGGAAGGACTACCTGCTACTTTCATCTTCTTTTGCATAGACAAACATGGCTGCACATCACTAGAAAGAGGATCCTGCAGCAGGTAGACTTTTGCTTTGCTCTAGCTGCTGTCTTCAATTGAATTCTAAATGTGTTTTTGGGTAATTGTTTTCTTCTTAATCTGTGCATAGTAGAAAGCATTGGCTTTACAAAATCTGTGTCCTATATATGTATATAAGGGGTGGGTGTGGGGGGAAGAGTAATAATGTTCCCTGTTTCTGCTTCAGCAGTCCCATTTCCTTCCCACACTGTTTTGAAGCACTGGCTCAGTCACAGTATCTTGAAGACACAATTGCACTCCAAAGGCTAGTCATGTTTTTTCCCCTACCTTTTGTTTCTTTCAGTACAAAAAAAGGTGGGAGAGGATCAGGTGAACAGTGCTGTAAAATGATGCCAAAACAGCTTATCGGAATAAACATTCTGTTGAAGAAAGTCCTCTGTATCATATTATTGAGATAACACATTTTCATCTCGCGGTGTAGAATTAACCTCCTCCATGAGGGAAAAATAATATCCCCTCAGATGCTCACTCATCTCTCTAAAAGTATGCTTGATGAAAATCACAAAACCATAGCTTGTCTTTTTCTTTTTTCTTTTGGTTAATTTCCCAAACCAATCAGCAAAGAAACATGGACAGCTGTAGACAGCTCCCAATTTGATGCTAAATGATTGCAAGGTCAAATGCAACAGAAATCCGTACTGTGTTTAGTTTCTTTGTCAGTGCTACTAATCACCAATGCACTCACTATATTTATCCCTAGGTAACTAAATAAATAGTTCTCTTTGTCAATGTTCTACTAATGATGCAGCCATAAAATGATATCTAATGGTACTCCATGCATCAAGTGGGACAATCTTGTGCCATGGCAGTGTCCACAACTGTAAAGGATTTTAACCCTAAACATACTGTAAGTTATGTGAAATAAATACAAGAATATAAGATTAATATAAAATATAAAATATGATCAGGGTATGCAACCATTCTAAGAAGTGTGCACATACTTTCTAAATGTACATGGACAGAACAAGCTCTGAGAAGACAGAAAAGTTAAGAGGGCATTTCTGCAGTGTCTTTTTTTAAACCCTCAGTTGACCATTGTGAGGACAGAAGTAAAAAAGGCATAAAAGGGCATAAAAGGCATCATCATCATCCTTATCATCATATTTATTTATACCCCACTTTATCTCCCCGAAGGGGACTCTAAGTGGCTTAACATAAAAGCATCAGCATTTCCCTCTGCTATTCAGCACACAAGGTGGTATTCAACAATTCAGTGTCTTTGGATTTGGGATTTCAATTTAATGCCTATTTAATGACATGTGTGAAGTTTTCTAATTTAGATATATTATGGTATGGATAATTCTGACCTTGGTATTGAATGACATATCTCAATTCTTGAGGGTCTTGCCTATTTCCTTTAACTGCTCTTCCAAGTTGGAATTCGCAACTACAATAGCAATGAAAATTCATGTTTAGAATTACAATCCAATAGTATCTGGGATTAGAGTGGAGGGTAAGGTTGGATGGCTTTCACCCCTGGCAAGACATTTCTGGGAATTATTATTATTCAGCAATTTGGGGAGTTTTGAGAAGCACATGCAGTGTGTGATCTTCTATTTGCCCAACTCCTGCTTTAGGTTTTGTCTACTAGGCTTGTTCATTTCAGCTGAACCTCAAGCTAGCTATTTCTGCAGGCTGAATACTGATAGATCCCCATATCCATTTTTTGCACACTTCCTGAAAACAGGTAGGTAGCTGGACAGCCGTTTTCAGTCTGTAGCCAATAAATGCGGCTAGATAAGACCCACTGATGACAATGAGGAACTTACGAGGCTCCTTTTTTATTCCTGGGACCATTTCCTTTTTTCCCTTCAAGGAAGCCTGGGTGTCAGCAATGGAGTTAAGGAAGCATCCTCTTGGGAGCCTTTTTTTCCCTTCAAGAGAGTCTGGGCTCTATCTTACCTGGGCCTCCTTAAAACCCCCTCTCTTTTTCTGAAAAGATTAAACTGTGGTGTTGAATAGAGGAGGAGGAGCTGAGATTGGCTGCCACGTTGTTCTGTTATGGACAGGAATCCATGACGGCTGGGCCCTTGCTGTTACGGGCACCCAAACAAACCGAATAAGCTGGATTGGTTGAAGGGAAATTGCTAAAATGGACCCACACTCAAGCCTATTATCTACATGCCAAATCGATAAACAAAACTCAACAATAGAAAACCTCAAACTAACTACAAATTTGGTGCAGCAGTTTCTCCAATATGCAGGGACTTTGAATAAGTACCCCAAGTTTTTGCCCTTAATCAATTATGTTGTCCACTAAACAATGTCAGGGGATACAGGAAACTCCCAGTACCTTAGGGCTTTGTAGTCATCTGGGCAACGGGGTCCAGTCTGTTTTGGTCCGATCCACTTTCCATATGGAAACCACTGCCACTGCCATCACTCTTTTCCTGCATTGTTTGGAATATTTTATATGGAAGAACAATGGATTATGACCTATGATCTGAAATGGTATAGTTCTATCTAAGTTGCCATGACCAGAGTATGTCCTGATTTGTTTTAGCTCTAGAAGGTCCTCTCTCAAGACAGGATTAGAAAGCCTGACTTGATAAACCACCTCGCTTCTGGGCCTCGGGATATTTCTAGTCAGGATTTTTCTAATCACCATTGCTAAAATATTTTTTAAAAATCCACACAAACTGTGTTATGCAGTGCAACTGTTTTAAATGCAACTCTTACCTGAGCAGTAAAAAGGAATGGCTGCTGAGGGCCCCGGTATTCACAGAACAGCATTTTAATAGCTTTCCGTTTGGAAACTCAAGGTGGCACTTAAGTGCCCACGTGTTCATTAGGCACACCTGAACGTGCGCCTCTAGGATGGGCCATTAAAATGCCGGTGCCAGGTAAACAGCAGCACAAAGATATACTTTGTTGACTCCTTGAAACAAAAAGTTAAACAAGGGAGAACATTTGCCGTCAATTCTCTTTCTGTGGCAAACTTTGTTAGCTTTAGGGCAGAAAATCACACTGAGGAAGCTATGTATTTAATTTATATTTTACCTGACCTCCACCAGCAGAAAATAAGTTGAACAGCAAATTCCAGCTCGTGTTCTCCATCACCTATTGTTTGGAAATGTGGTACTTCTGATACTTGGTGTAGAATATATAGCATTAATGACATTGATAGGTTATGAATCTGTGTACTATGAGTGTTGAATGAAAAGTAATGTTTCCACCTTCATTACTTGGGTTTGGATGGGAATATTTTAATAAATAAAATGCAGAAATAATCCTTAGAATGTGCTCTTTAACTACCACGATTCACTTTTCCAAATAATCACCAGACAATTGGATACATTTCTCACAATGATGAACAAGTTTTCTGAAGCCGTCACAGAAGAAGTCAACACTCTGTTTCCACAACCAGCGTCTCACACTTCTCTCAATGTACCCATTGTGCACAGATCTTCCGATAGCTAAGCAAAGCAATAATGTGACCCACACATTCTTGTGAAATGCCAGTTATGCTTGAAATGTCTCTTTGAGTGATACAATTGTTCTGAATAAATCTGTCAACCTTTTCCTTGTGAAACTTGGTGGTTCCTGTCACAGGACGTCCAACTCTTTGTTTGCCACACAAGTCAGATGTTCCCACCTTAACATCTTTAAACTTAATTTAATAGAATTTAATATTTTTTGTTAATCGCCCTCCATCATAGATGCCCTCCATCATCCACTTACTCGCCCAATGACGCACAGTACCCATATCAACACAATCACCATAAATAGCTTGCATTCTCTGATGAATATCCTTTGGAGTGACACCTTCTGCTGTCAAGAATTCAATGAGTGCAAGTTGCTTAAGTCGCATTGACCAACTGTCTGCGTTGCATTCCATACTTTTCGCTTTAACAACACAATCAGTCAATGCTAAGGCTTCCCATCCAAATGGAAATGAAGAGTAGAGTCTAGTGAACAAGCCAGTACCTGCTGCGTATCAGTACTGCCATCTGTTGAGGGGTTACAAAGGTTACAAAGGTTACTTTTCATTCAACCCTCATATGTGTTTGTGCAATATAAAACAGTGTTTCCTCTGGTCTGTCCTGAATTTCCATTCATCTCCATCTGAGAACCTTGGAAAATACTGCCGCCTTGCATCATCCGCTGAAGGTGATTGATGATGGAATTCAGTTGAACAGATTCAAGTGGAAAAGGTTGCAAAACAATATAATCTGAGGAAACATTCAGTTATATGGACATTCTATGTGGCATGTGAAATGTATGGTGGCTCATTCTCATTGAATAGTATCAATGTAGAAAAAGTACTGTGTTTGAGGGTTTTATATCTCATCCTAGGGCACCATGTTGGCAAGTCATCTGCTTGCGATGCAATCTTCAACAAGAAACATGAACATGAAAGATGCTCTTGGGTTACAAAAGGATTAACAATGTTCATTTTGAAAACAGCAAGGAGGAATGGTTGTTGTTTACACAGATGCAGTTCCTTTACTCAACTTTAACCTGATTTCGCTTGTCTAAAACCCAGCGTTGCGTTTTTTCCCCAAGGAATACACACAAAATCTGGTTATTGCTTTCCATACCACACTGTACTTTTAATCCTGGAGCCTCAAGGTCTAGACAAGAGAGAATATTTGAAAAAAACAAATTGCATGTGCAGATTTCAGACTTAATAAAGCAATAGCCTTGGGGTCAATTTCTGAGAATAAAGACAAGAAAGGATGGCATACCACTGAGAGGAAGCAGCTTCTTCCCCCTGTCAAAGGAATGTGGTTCCTGCTTCTTACAAAATGTCAAGGAAGGTGCTTAGCGTTGCTCATCCTTCTCAGAGATATGCAAACAATTCATTCCATCAGCAATGTAGTCTTGAATTTTATATTTATTAGTGCTATACATTGTGCTATAGCCTCTGCTAATATGCAGTCTAACACTCTTGAGAGCACCTGCATTTCTTGATTGGTCTACATTAGCAATATATCAGGAACTGTACTACTTTTCTAGACTATAGCCTTTCAGGTTGCAAGACATTACTGCATGGAAGCCTCTGTCTTGTGGCATTCCTACAACCTGAGATAGCAGCTACTTATCAACATTAGGATGAGCCTAACTCTGTGTTTCTCTTTACTTCAACAGCAACAACCTATGGAATAGTGAGTTTTACAGTTTAGGGTTTGAAATTGTACTCTAATTCAGTGGTGTTTATCAACATTAGGATGAACCTTATTTCCACTGGTGTCATGCAACTGCAACATGGTCATGCAATGTGAAACCAAGTTTCCAGGTTTTTCTTCTCATTTCTAGTTCCAGGAAGCTAAACAATTCCCTGACGATTCAGCTAGGACCATGATTCTTGGGCTACCTGCATACTACGTGAGTATAGTTCTATGCTCCTCTTTTACTTCAGTAGTAACCTCCTATGGAGTACTGACTTTTGGAGTTTAGAGACTAAAATTGTGCTCTAATTAAATGGTGTGAATTGCCCTTTGGTATTGCTAAACTTTACAATAATACCAAGATCCACTGTCTGGTTCTGGTGTAAGTTTCCATCTCTGAATCTCTGCAGCTCTTACTATTCCTCTTCTACCTTATTTTATTTTATTTATTTATTTAAAACTTTTGTACCCCGACCTTCTCACCTCCATAGAGGGACTCAGACTGGCTTACAGCAAGATTCAATGCTATACAAATTTTAAACATTTTACAACAACAGATTAAAATACATTAAAAGTAAAATACATAAAAACCAAATTGCCACTAAAAACAAATTCAACTCGATCTATAAACATGGTCACTCATTTCAACTATAATCAATCTCAGCCTATTCTGGGAATGCTTCGTTCCAAAGCCAGGTCTTCACCAACCTCCTGAAGAACAAAAGGGAGGGGGCAGATCTAACATCGCTTGGGAGAGAGTTCCATAGCCGAGGGGCCACCACGGAGAAGGCCCTGTTTCTCGTTCCCACCAAACGCGCTTGCGAAGATGGCGGGACCAAGATCAGGGCCTCTCTGGGGGATCTTAATGTCCTTGATCCATTTGGACAGGTAAACTGGCCCCAGCCAGTTTGAAACTGCATTATATAATCAGTGTAAACTAGTGGTATCTCAGCCAGTTAGGTGTTAGGATTTCTGGGAGTTTAATGCCAAAACATGTGGGGACTCACAGGTTGAGAACCACTGATGTAGACTTATATAATGTGGTTAAAATACATTTAACTGCACTGAATGAATCTATGTATTTAACTGCACGATATGAGTCTAATGACCATTTTAACTATGTTTGTTTTAACTATTGTTTTTACTGTGCTTTGTTTTTTATTTACAACCTTTTGATCATTATTATGTATATTGGTTTTGTGTTGTGGGCCACTCGAAGAAGGGTTGGGATATATAGTTTATTTATGTATTATTTACACTGGCCATATAAGGCAGTGTCTAGCTGCATATATTTGTCACGTTTCTATACCGACAGTGTAGATGAGGACTTTGCCTGTATGTATTCACTTTTGTTTTCAGAAAATGCATATGTTGAGGCATCATCACTGGAATAATTGATTAAAATTATAGAATATAAAAAGATAAACCAACTATAGATATGGACCAGATCAAATTTATGGACATGAGCATCAAATCGATAGGACCTTAAACGAGAGATCAGGCAAAACAAGTAGGACGAATACATGTGCCTACAAACAGGTGCATGCACACAGAGAACGAGTTTGCCTTGGAGCATTGGAAAAGAGTATTTTGTGACTCCATTTCTTGGGCAAGCAATGAGGGAATCACTAGCATCTAGGCCAAGGATGGGAAATGTATGGCTTTCCATTTATCGTGGGAAATCACCTTTTACCATTTGGTGCACTCAAACAGCCTAATGGGAATTGTAATCCTGTGAGAAGTAGAGGGCACTATTCCTGCTGGCCTTTGTATACAGTCTTGGTGTTGACGTTTTTGTGGATCCCTTTATACCAAACGACTTCTTATTCTTGCTAAACCTTTATGTTCTCTTCTGGTCTACTGATTTCATTTTGCCAGTGCATGTTTAAAATAAAATAAAATCTACTCTAAGGAATAAATTCTAGCTAGAAAATTTCATTTAGCAATAAGCATTTGCTAATGTTATTTTCCAGCAGCAGGAACTATGCAGGCAGCCTGTCTGACTTCAAGTGACAATTTTCAAGACTGATGAAATCAATTATAATGTCAGTCTGAAATGTATTTGAGATATATATATATATATAAAAAACCTGTGGACTATATATGAAAGCTTAGAAGCACTGACTACCCTTTAACTAACCTTCCTTCCTTTGATTTAAACTTTGTCTGTCCAGCCTTATTTTGGGATGTGTGAACTGTATTAGCTCTGGTGCTTCCCTGGATACAGCCCTAGGCATGTTAGGGTACATCTAAGTTGGCCTCTTATTCCAAAGGGTGGAGAGGGGAGCTTCATGATGGCTAGATGATACATGGAGCTGATCTGGTTTAATGCAGACCAAGGCCAACTTAACATATCACTATTTATTTATTGTGTCAGAAGTGAATTGAGGTTACAGTTATAATGCATAGAAAAATCACAAATGAAGTATTTATCATGTCAGAAGTGAGTATAGGGTACAGTTAAAAAATATTTAATAACACAAAGTTTTAAAACTTGGCATTATACTAGATTTCCTTTGACCAGAAGTTGGTCACTTGGAGTGCTTCTGGTGCCGCTGTAAGAAGATCCTCCATTGTGCAGGGCTCAGGCTGCGTTGTAGTAAGTGGAACATGTCATTGAAATGTGTCAACTAAACTTGAGAGATCTGCCAAATTCTCCTCAAGGATTTGGAGCAAATTGTGACTTTGAACCCATGTAAGTAGTTGGCGTGAGCTTCCGCTGTCGGCCACAGATTCTGCCAACCTAGCAGTTCGAAAACATGCAAATGTTAGTAGATTAATAGGTACCGCTCCTGCAGGAAGGTAACAGTGCTCCATGCAGTCATGGCCACATGAACTTGGAGGTGTCTACGGACAATGCCGGCTCTTTGGCTTCGAAATGGAGATGAGCACCACAACCCAGAGGTGGGCATGACTGGACTTAATGTCAGCGGAAAACCTTTACCTTTACCTAAGTAGTTGGACCAGTTCTGAGACACAACAGATCACAACTGTTTATACAGCCATTCTGTATTTCCCAAGCTTGGGTGACATCAGGACGTGGGATGGCACTCGTCATCATGTTCTCATTTTTATCATCACAGCAGTCAGTGGTTGCAACTTGAATAGTGTTAGTACCTAGTCACGGTCCTGGAGTGATGCTTAGTGGAGCAATTGGAGAAAAGAGAGGGGAAAGGAGGGGCCATTCCTCCTTTCTTGTTCCTCCTCCCATGTTGCTTAGGTGCACCAACAGCACTTCAAACAACAAGAGGCAGACAAAAGTAATGACATGCCTCCTGGCCACTGTAGCAATAGAGGAGTAGGGGTCAAGATTATCTCCGCTTCCACAGCAGCCAATATCTGTGTATCTTGTGTGTGCTTATTTTAAATGATCCTGAAGCGTATCCAGCAGTGTTCCAGACTGGTCTTGAGCATCGATCTATCCCCAGCCTTTCTAACCATTTCCTTGGTCTTTAGTGCCACTTAGTAGCCACCCGTTGTTCATACTTAGCTCTGATCGGCCCCAAAACCTGAAAACAGAACATCTGCAAAATGGAAATCTGAAGACTCCAACAGACATACGTAGCTTCTCAGGCCATTCGGTCTAGCATGAATTGCCATCCTTCATGTTGATTCCCAAGCTTTGCACTTTTTAAGATGTTTAATTTCTTTCTGCTTTCTGCATCTCTTCCTTCTTCCTCTTAGTAACAGGCTCTGATCCGGGCCGCCTCGTCTTGTCCATGTTTAGCTTATTTCAGAGCATAATCAGAACTGGAATTTTTATTTCTCTAATGGTGAAAGTTTGCTTGACATCTGCTCCTGTTTGCACATGTTGAGAGCTAATCAACAGGAGACCAGGAGACCATTATTAACGATGTTTTATAATAAGGTGGCAACCACTTACTATATTACTAACCAGGGAGAGGGCACATTAGAGAGATAATGAGCCAACCAAGGAGCCAGATATATTAACTATATGCTCACCTACACAACAACATCCTGTAAAATGGGATGAAAAGTACTGTTTTGCTGTTTATAATCACCTAATGTATTTTACAACAGGACCTTGTTTAAAATGCCTTGGGCTGTCTGTATGGCCTCAAACTGTGTATATGAGAAAGTATGTTTGTGTTTTGCATGGCCAGGTGGAAGTGAGGTAACATTTTTCCAGGTCTTAAGAAAACATTTTATATACTTCTTCCTCCTTACATAACCCCATATTCAACTCTAGTGTTTAGGCACAAAGATGTCCTGCTGATAGAAATAACATGCTCTTTTATTCTTGCTAGTTAGTAAACCAAAAATGAAGATGGATAGATTTTCTCCTTGTGGAGAGAAAAGTAGGGTATAAACAACAACAATAAATTTATGATACAATGAGGATAGTCCTAATTTCCAACATTTCTAGCTTCAGCAATCCTCATAGAATCCCAGAGTTGGAAGAGACCTCGTACACCATCCAGTCCAACCCCATTCTGCCAAGAAGCAGGGAAATCACATTCAAAGCACCCCCGACAGATGGCCATCCGGCCTCTGCTTAAAAGTCTCCAAAGGAAGAGCCTCCACCACACTCCGGGGCAGAGAGTTCCACTACTGAACAGCTCTCAAAGTCAGGAAGTTCTTCCTAATGTTCAGGTGGAATCTCCTTTCCTGTTGTTTGAAGCCATTGTTCCACATCCTAGTCTCTAGGGAAATGGAAAACAAGCTTCCTCCCTATGACTTCCCCTCACATATTTATACATGGCCCTCATAATGCCTTCTCTCAGCCTTCTTTTCTTCAGGCTAAACATGCCCAGCTCTTTAAGCTGCCCCTCATAGGACTTGTTCTCCAAATCCTTGATCATTTTAGCCGCCCTTCTCTGGACACGTTCCAGCTTGTCAACATCTCCCTTCAATTGCAGTGCCCAGAATTGGACACAGTGTGTTTCCAGGTGTGGTCTGAACAAGGCAGAATAGAAGGTTGTAGCATGACTTCCCTGGATCTAAGCACTAGACTCCTATTGATGCAGGCCAAAATCCCATTGGCTTTTTTAGCTGCTGCATCACATTGTTGGCTCATGTTTATGCAAGAACTCCAAGATTTTTTTCCACACGTCCTGCTGTTGAGCCAGACTTCGTCCCCCATTCTGTATCTTTGCATTTCCTTTTTTCTGCCTAAGTGGAGTATCTTGCATTTGTCTCCGTTGAACTTTATTTTGTTAGTTTTGGCCAATCATCTCTCTAGTTTGTTAAGATTATTTTGAATTCTGCTCCTGCCTTCTGGAGTATTGGATGTCCCTCCCAATTTGGTTCCAACTGCAAACTGGATGGTCTTGCCTTCTATTATTTATTTATTTATTTTAATTATTTATAACCCGCCCTTCTCCACCCCCAAAGGGGGACTCAGGGCGGCTAACAACAGGCAGTGATACATATACAGTCGGTGAAGAGTCTCGGTGTGATACTAGACTCGAGACTCTCACTGGAGGCCCAGGTTGCTTCGACAAGTAAGGGAGCTTTCTTCCACCTACGCCAGGCACATCAACTGGCACCTTACCTTCCATCAGATGCGCTGGCTACGGTGGTCCATGCCACAGTGACATCACGGCTGGACTACTGTAATGCCTTGTACGTGGGGTTGCCGCAGTCAACCACTCGTAAAATCCAACTAGTGCAGAATGCAGCCGCCAGACTCCTCACCGGGACACCACTGAGATGCCATATCGCGCCATCTCTACAGCGCCTGCACTGGCTGCCAGTCGAGCTCAGAGCCATCCACAAGATCTTGTTGCTTACCTTTAAGGCCCTCCATGGCGCCGGCCCAGCTTATTTAAAAGACCGCTTGTCCGAACCAGCTCATTTAAGGTCGCCGCGTTCAGGAAACAGGGACCTTCTCCGCATCCCAGGTGTGAGTGAGGCCCGCCTCGACACCACGAGATGGAGAGCCTTTTCCATTGCGGCCCCTGTTCTTTGGAACTTGATGCCGGTGGATCAGAGAGCCATCCGGGACATGCCCCAGTTCCTGACCGCACTGAAGACCTGGCTCTTCCGAAAGGCTTACGGCTAAGGACACCCTCCAGACTTGGCCTGAGTTACTGGAACTATTTTAATTAATCTTCCTATTCTTTTAGCTTTTAACTATTGAACTCTTTTATGTGTTTTATGTGTAAGTCGCCTGGAGCACTGACGTGGAGGGCGACTCATAAATAATAAAATCAATCAATCAATCAATATACAATCATTAAAACAACCAACTGCACCATAACAATACATTAAACTGATTAACACTTCCTAAGTCATTACTAAAGATGTTCAACATGACCGGGCCAAGGATGGTGTAGGGTTCCAGCCTGGTGGACTGGGGCAGACCCTGGGGGCACCAGTTGACCCGGGGGAGGTCGAGGATGATGGGTGGCCTGATGCATACGACTCTACAGATGAGAACCTGCAATGGGACAACACATCGCTGAAGGGATATGGGACTACAGATGAATTCAGTGAAGATTCCATGGAAATGGATTCTGATGATTATGAAAGGCCGGGTGGCCTTGTTTCTCAGGAAAGAGTGGCTACTCCCTTCCCAGATGCTGAGATAGGAGAAAAGGAGTCTTCCATTTCTTACTCTGATAGCGATGCAGCTGGCCCTGCAAACGAGCTGCAATTCAACAGGAGGGACAGTATCTCGGCTTCCGGGAGAGATTGGAGGAAGGGGGTGCAGTGGGCACACAAGAGTTAGATTCCTATATCAACCTGGGCTGAAAGAGCTCTCGTTAGACCCGAAGCTACGTTCAGTTTGATCAGGTCTCACGTTCCAGTCTCCAAGCTCAAGCTGACCACTGGAGTGGTTTGGACTCAAGTTCATGTTGACCGCCATTGCGGTTTGTTTCAAGTGCCCCGTTTGATTCCAGAGTGGATTGCTTCGCTTTGCTTTGGAACTTTGCCTCCTTGGGATTTAAGCCGTTTGGATTTATAGTTGCAGAACGTTTTGGGACTATTTTGGATTTGCTTTATTCTTACTTCTTTGGACTATGCTATAACCTTTATTCTAAATAAAAGAACATTTATTGCATCTGCCTGTGTAAGTGTGATCTAGGGGAGGCTGTCCGAGGTCTGAGGTGCAACAGATGGAACCATGCTTATGGCACTCCACTTATCACTTCATTCCAGAATGAATGAGCACCCTCTGGGTTCGTTCACTTAACCAATTACAGATATTGTACAAACTAATATTTGGCTAATTCAGCTAGTTTGGATTGTATTTTCTGGAAGTGTTTCAACATCTTCCATGTATATGGGGTGCTTCACAGTATTATATGCCAGCCCATGTAGAACACCAATTTATATACAAGCTTGTGTAGTCTCCACGCTAGTCACCTTAGAATGTCTCAGGATAGAGTAAGACCCACTTTTATTTTCACTGAGACATATTGATTTTTCCAGCTGTATGCTACCATCTGGAACAATTAGTGGAGTTTTCCTAATGGCTAGAATTAGGTAACAAACATCTCTATCCACTCTTTCTGACACAACTGTTCTTTCGATCTCTTTCTGCACATTCAGATCTAGCCAAGAGGTTCTACCTTCATTTTTCATGCCTGAAAGTCACAATCTCAGTAACTAAAAATTGGCCTTTCTTAGATGCAATTAACCTTGTGGAATGTATCATTTCAGAAATGACTCCAGTCTGACAACTTTGAATTAAAACAAGAATTCTGATAAAACAAAGAATTAATGAGGCAAATGAATGGAGATACACACACACCTCTTTTAAATGCATGGAGATCTACCTTGGCTCCAGTATAGTTTTTGTCTTGGGTTATGGGAAACCTGCTAATGGGCACTTACAGTTGCAAGAATTGGCAACACAAATGCCCTGAATAGTGTGAGCTTTTTAGAAATACAACCAGGAGGGAAAGACACGCAGCCCAGCACATGAAGAACCATACTTTTAAAAAATGGAACAATATAGATTTATGCCAAACTCTGATGTAAAGGAATGAACTAATTCTCCATGAAAGGAGAAATGCTTTTTTTAAAAAAAGGGTACTATTAATTAAAGAGAATTAACTGATGCATGCAATTGTAGAATGGAACAGAAGAAGGAAACACTAGCATATTCCCGTGTTTGCATATTATTCAAATTAGTGTGTGTGTGTGTGTGTAGGTGTATAGAGGTAAAAGTAATTTGATGTCCCAATTCTGATCCTACCATATAATCACCACACTGGCATATAATCTACCACTTTGTAGTAGATTATGAACCACCTTGGAGATTAAGATCTTCTGGGGGGACCCTGCTCTCGGTCCCACTTTCTTTGCAAACGCGACTGGTGGAGACAAGAGACAGGGCCTTCTCAGTGTTAGCCCCTTGGTTGTGCAACTCCTTCCCTAGCAACATTAGATCAGCCTTCTCCCTCCTAGCCTTTGGAAAGAGAGTAAAAACCTGGCTGTGGGACCAGGCTTTTGGAGAAGCAGTGCCATAATTAAACTACGTGCATGATTACGGAATGGCTTTAGATTACAACTTTTGAATGATGTATTTTAATATTTCAATATTAAAATATATGTAACTTTAAATGTTTTATAGGTACAGTTTTCCCTCACTACTTCGCGGTTTGCTTTTCGTGGACTCGCTGTTGTGTGGTTCCCCCAATTTAAATTATACAAGTAGTGAGGGAACACTGTATACCTGCTATCAAAGTGCGTTGTTTCTCCAGCAGAGATGCTGCCACAGACTTGAGTTTCACAGAGCGGATCTCATGCTGCCCTGGGGAAGGGGGGAGGGGACAAGGCAGAAACCTCTTGGCGGTGATGTAGGCACACGGAAAGTGATGTTTACGTGCTTCCTGGAAGTCGGAATTGTCACCCTGGCTGGCGGAGGTGGTGGGCTGGGAGGTAAGACCAGATGAGAGCCCCAGGCCAGCGGGGAAGCAGGGGGAGAAGGGTGGCTCCAGCAAGGGAGGGAGGGAGGGAGAGGAGAAGAAAGCTTAAAATCAATTTCATTTAAAAAGTAATACAGTGTTCCCCTCACTTATTGCAAGTGTTACGTTCTAGGACCACCGCGATAAGTGAAAACTCCGCGTTTAGGGACGTTATATTGTGAGCGTTGGTAGGCCACTCAATAATCACACTCACTCGGTATTGAGGAAATGCTTTATGAGTCCTTAATCCAAGGCAGTAAAACCGTACTAAAGCCTTCCCTCCAAAATCCCTGCTCAAAACTCCCCGAGCCCCTCCCCCCTCTGGCGAAAAGCCAATCCTTGAACAGATAACCCCGGAACCCCACCCTCTTGTCCTTTTTCGGCGGGAACTCCAACAGCTCAGAAACAACAGGGAACAAGGAGAACTAAAATGGCGGTCGCGCCTCCGATCGTCGATCCTCTTCCAAGATGGCAGCCAAGGTTTTGTCCATTGCGCTATCCCGCATTGGACTAGGCGCGCTGACATAGCGCCCCTCCCGAAGGAGTCCACCGACCTGGGGAAGAGAAGCAAAGTATTTTCAGGGCCCTGGCTTGTCCGGGAAGGCCCTATGAAACCTTTTGACTAATCTGGGGCCTTGACATGTTCTGCTAACACCTACCGGCTGCAAGTCTTTGGAAAGCCACTGCACAAAGTATTGAAGTCTGCCCCTAAGCCTTTAGAGTCTAAAAATATCCTTAAGCTCAAAGTGGGTATGTTCCCATCATGATCGGGA
>JARBWK010000016.1:23495567-23651306 GCA_030556195.1 Anolis apletophallus | reverse complement strand
CTCAATAATCACACTCACTCGGGTATTGAGGAAATGCTTTATGAGTCCTTAATCCAAGGCAGTAAAACCGTACTAAAGCCTTCCCTCCAAAATCCCTGCTCAAAACTCCCGAGCCCCTCCCCTCTGGCGAAGAGCCAATCCTTGAACAGATAACCCCGGAACCCCACCCCTCTTGTCATTTTTAGTCGGGAACTCCAACAGCACAGAAACAACAGGGAACAAGGATAACCAAAATTGCGGCCGCACTCTCCGATCGCTCGATCCTCTTCCAAGATGGCAGCCGCGTCTTTGTCCATTGCGCTATCCGCATTGGACTGGCGCCCGCTTGACATATATGCCTCATCACGCGCAAGGCATAGGACTGCTCCCTCCTAGGAGTAGCTCCACCCACTCTTCTCCCCCCCCCCTCTTTCTCATCCACTCAATTCCTTCACCTTCTCTTATTGTTTATATGTGTTTAAGGCATTGAATAATTGCCATATGTAAGCCGCCTTGAGTCCTCCTTGGGGTAGAGAAAGGCAGGGTATAAATAGGGCAAATAAATAAATTACTACACCATTAAAGTAATAGGTTAGGGCAATCACATTGGCATCTGCTTCTCAGAATTCCAAGCACAGACATAAGCTAAGGCATTAGTAAGGCTGTACTTGAAAACAAGATGTAGTGTGTTTTAACTTTTCAAAAATGACAAGGCTGAGATTTGGTTATTTTTAAAGAAGTTTAGTCAAGTGAGAAACCAAAGGTGATTCAGTGAGACTAACCTCCTGCAAGCCTTGACCTTGAATCATAAGGACTGGCCCCAGGCACCCTCGTATAACATGTTGTTAGTTATGATTATAGTATAACTGTGAATGGTGCCTGAGTTCTTGCTTATAACCTATAATTCATAGAGAAGGACATGGCAGGATTTTTGAGAGACTTAAGCCTACCAGTGTAATAATTCAAAGTGTGGGATAATCCTTCTTCCAACCGGGCACAGCAGCATGTAGAAAGGGAACATAAATAATCATTCCGAATGCTATTACCTAGCAAGAGTCTAATCTTGTGGTTCTCGGGATGTTTAGGTAGGTGTCCCTTAAGGCAAAGACGCTTTCTTCTTGAAATTTCCAACAACCCAGTTTTGAAGTGGTTCCAATGTGAATCCTTTACAAAAGAATGAATGCTACTTCGGATCCCATTAAAGCTTGTCATGTGATCAATCACAGAGGTAGAATATTGCTGTCAACCTCTGGTTCTTAATTTTTATTGTCTAGTGTTATCCATTTACTATATCCAAAAGAGGACTTCAAGGCAGCAGAAAAGACACCCGCTCCTCCCAGAAAACCCTACCTAAGTAGGTATTCACAATCATAAAGAGTATAAAACTAATTTTCTTTTGTATATTTATTATGCTTCTCTGTTCATTCACTCCTTGTTTTTTTCCTTTTTGTTCAGCAACCTTACATTATTTTTATCGCCTCATTCATATCATTTCATGTCCTCCAGCATTTCTCAGATAAAAATAGGAATCTGCTTGCAATCACCTACAGCTGGAATACTCTCGATGAGCTATGTTTGCATAACACTGTATTTACAAACATGCACGACAATATAGGGGTGGGGATGGGAGACATTGCAAAGGATATATTCGCCAATGTTTCTGCTCTTTATCCACTTCCATGGGTGTTTAAAGTGTTGGGAGTAGGCTTGTGCATTTTAGCTGAACTTCGATCTATTTCTGCTGGCTGGACCCCCATATCCGTTTTTGCACGCCCTCCAAAAACAAGTGGGTAACCGGACAGTCGTTTTTGTACTTGCAGCAATGGGGATTCCTGGGCTCTACTTCCCATCATTTTAGGCAATGGCATTGTTTGTCCTTATATTCTTCATTAAGACCTGGATTGAAAGCATCCAACTTAAGATACCACTCTTTCTGCGATCCTTCTGTTTGTAGAGGAAACTAGGTTTAATGCTTAGTAAAGGTGTTTCTACTCTAGAGGGGACACCACTCTTTCCCTGAAGTATGCAGCTTTCCATTATTTTAAGGAGGCTTCCCACTGTCCAGAAGAAAGAGCGATTACCTGTAGCTATCCTACCTTGGGCTTCCTTTAAAAGCCCTCTTTATCTTGATTTGCACTGGAGTGTTGCTTGTCCCCTCTTCCCCAAATGCCTTTCTGTTTCAGATTTAATGTTTCCTTAAAACTGTTTCTACTTTCTACTCTAGAGGAGAGGTACCTAGGTGGTAGTAGTTTTCTGAGATTGCACCTTTTCTTTTTGTTTGCTGGGATTACTATTATTATTAATTATAATTATCTTTTGGAAGTATTTTCTGGAGGGGAGGGGAAAAAAGAAGCTAAAAGGGTGACTCTCAAGGCCCCCAAATGCATACACCCCACCCAACCGTCCACATATTACCAACTCCCAGTCAGTCCCACTAAATAAAAAGAATCAAGAAAATAAAGGAAAATCAAAACAATAGAAGAGACAGAGGCCAAGTCAGAAGCCACGCCAAAAATACACTAAAGATAGGACGCAACTGTAATGATGAATAGGGTAGGAGGAGATATGAGCAGCTGCCACTTGGTCCTGGTACTGACAAAAAATGTGACAGCTAGGTCCTTGACATTATGGCCATTGGGCCAAGCCAGATTGGCCAAAGGGTACTGACTGACCACTCCGAATCCATGCACAAGTGTAGCTAGGAGCCACTTCTATGGCTCGAGGGTAAGTATGAGCTTGCAAAAGATTCCTATATGGAATCGTAGAGTCATATTTTGAAGTTTCTAATTTCCTTTTATTAAACTAGTTGGCTATCTACATGCAAAAAATCACACATACCATGATCTAACTTAGCTTTTAAAAGTGTGATGTTTGATTCATCTACCCATGACTGTAAAAGTCTAACAGCAGGTTAATATGATGGATTATAATTGTTGAAAAGGAACACGGTGAGTCTGTTTGGAATTTTTTTAAAAAAACCCCACCATTAGCTAAAAATAAAAGCACAGGGCCGATCCGTTGCATTAAGGCTGCGGCTGGAACTCATCAAAGAAAATTAATACAAATGGGGGCTAGGCAAATATTTCCACAGTTCCATGTGCCGTTCTTGGTTTGCTGTGATTCATAGTGCTGCCTTGCTCATTATTTATATGCATGCAGGTAACAGCTTGAGTGTGTTTTAAGCTTGTCATATATTTTACCATCAATGATTCATTCAAAACCACTATGCCAACTCTATGGTGGCATAGAATATTCATTTTGCAGAACAATTGATGGACTTTTCTTTTTCCAAGGATGCCGTGTAATACACAAGTTTTTACTCTTCAAGAGTGCCAAAGACGAGGGCGCAGGAAACAGATGAGAGAGGTAAGCTTCTAGGATAATACTACAAAAACAAGCTACTCAATCACCTTCCATATTATTCGGTTGCCTTAAGAAGGCAATTCAAGTAGTGGGCGAAACCAGGGGATTGAACTGGATAGTGTTTGTGATCTCTTCCAACTCTGTGATTTTGTGAAATATAATAAATAAGACAGAATGAAGCAGATTTCAGGCTCTTTGTTTTCCATGCGGCAGCTATTCCTTTTGATCTGTTTTGAAGAAAGTCAGATATTATAAAGCTACTAAATAATTAGGGATGAAGCACCCTTCTAACAACCTTTATCAAGCCATTTGGAACATTATAAGTGACAGTCAGCACTTCCCTGTAAGTTAACAAAGACATGGTGCAAAAGAGAAAAAACTACTCTGAAAAGCAATCTCAGGGTATATGTGTGTGTGTGAATGTGTGTATGTATACATTTTTGAATTTTCCCAGTCTCAAAATGTTAAAACACATTATGAGAGTTCCTATACATTATTACAACTGACTTTCATATTTTAGCACTTCAAAATATTTGACACAAGATATTTGGATTTTGTGCAAAATATGTTGTGAAAAAAAGTGCAGTTTCACAAAATGTTGTGTTTTAGCTCATAATTATTAACTCAAAATATTTTGGGGGGCAAACATAATGTTCAGAAAAGCTTGAAATTGGAAAATATTGTTAAAATATCCAATAATTCCCTTAACCCCTTTCAGTAGGAAATAAACTTTGGAATTCATTTTGTGTAACAAACTGTATAAGCAAAAGACCACAGTGCTGCTACTCAAGAACAAGTCCATTTTTAGACCATGACTGAGAGGTCATCTACACATACCAAAAACCTGGGGCCTGTTTGAAGAAGCAATATGATGGCAGCTGGGCTGAATATACTGAATTGTTACCTTATTTCTGTTCCTACTACTAAACAGCCATTGGTGGGCTGCTTTATTGATATCAACGAAAACACCAACACAACAAGGGAGTGATCCCTCTCCTTTTCCTTGATCATGTGGGCACCTTAGCTGATGTCACCAAGGGCTCTTGATGATGGCCAGGTGGATGACAGAAGCCAATCCACTCCTTTTCCCCTATGTGTGTAGAGAAAAGGGGACTGTGGTATTGTAGAAAGCAGACCTGCTTGTTTGGGAGGCAGTTTTGGAACCCGTTGTGCTATTCACAAGGGGCATTTTCTAGACCATTTTTCAAAAACTACCTTCAAAGGATGAAGGATTTCAGGCAGTCTCCTAGGCTTTTTGTGAAGTACTACACTGGCACTAAAGGTCTGCCTGTTTCCCCCCAACACCTCTTGGCTTGGGTGGTCTCCACCATCAGACTTACCTATCAGTTGGCAGGCAAGGATCCTCCAGTGCATCTGAGGGGCCACTCCACAAGAGCTGTCACAACATATGCAGAGAGCCAGGCGCGGCTGCTGGAGACTGTGTCGGAGTGGGCATTGAGGTTTCCCAGACTTATTGTCTTGGGTGACTTCAATGTCCACGCCGACGCAGCCTCCACTCCATCTGCAGCCGCGGACCTAATTTCGACCATGGCGACATTGGGCCTCTCCTTATGTAACTCGGGACCCACACACTCGGCTGGGCACACCCTCGACTTGGTGTTCAGTGCAGGGGTTCAAGTGGACCTAGCCTCTGTAATCGAGGTTCCATGGTCGGACCACTGTGCTCTAAGTATCTGGGTTGAGCAACCGCCTCCCCCATGCAAGGGCGCCGAACGGATTTTTGTTCGCCCAAAGAGACTTATGGAACCCGAGAGGTTCCTGAATGCTCTGAGGATCTGGAGTCTACCAGCGTCTCAGTCGATGAGCTGGTGCAGGCTTGGAACGCCTCACTAGCTAGAGCTCTCGACGAGATTGCCCCTAGGCGCCCTCTCCGACCCCGCAATCATCGGACCCCTTGGTATACAAAGGACCTCAGGGATATGAAGCGGGAGAGGAGACGGTTTAGAGCGAGTGGCGGAAACTCCGTGACGGAGCCTCAATATCGGCTTATAAGTTATTCAAAGAAACTTATGAGCAGGCTGTCAAGGCAGCCAAAAAAGTATACTTCTCTGCCTTGATAGCGTCTGCTAGCTCACGCCCGGCTCAACTCTTTAAGGTAATTCGATCTCTGACGACGGTCCCTACCGTCCCAAAAAATAATGATCAGGCCCTTACTGCCGGTGATTTTCAGAGCTTCTTCGCAGACAAGATACTGAGCCTCCGCCGGGACCTTCCGGCCACAGTTGATACAGTGAGAGAGCTCGAGACTCCGTGGCCCTCCGCCGGGCCCACCCTCGACCGGTTTCGGCCACTGGACGCAGATGCTGTTGATAAGATAGTGGCGGCAGCTCGTCCCACCACCTGCTCCCTCGACCCGTGCCCCTCCTGGCTTGTTAGATCCTGCCTGGAGGGGTTGTGTGGGCCTCTGTTGAATGTTATAAATAGCTCCCTTGAGCAAGGAGTCTTTCCAGAGTGCTTAAAAGAGGCGGTGGTGGCTCCTTTACTGAAGAAACCATCATTGGACCCTGCGGTTCCCTCCAACTACCACCCAGTGTCGAATCTTCCGTACCTGGGCAAGGTGGTTGAGAGGGCAGTAATGGAGCAGCTGCAGTCCTTCTTAGATGATGCAACATGGCTAGACCCCTTCCAGTCCGGCTTCCGTTCGGGGCACGGGACGGAGACCGTCTTGGTCTCCATCACAGACCAACTCCGCTGCCAGCTCGACTAAGGCGGGTCTGCGCTGCTCGTGTTATTGGACCTCACGGCAGCGTTTGACACGGTCGACCACAATCTTTTGATCCACCGCCTGGCCATGGCTGGAGTGAGGGGGACTGTCCTTAAATGGCTGACCTCCTTCCTCCACCAGCGGTCTCAGCGTGTGAGGAGGGGGGGTGGTCTCCGAGGCTCCCCCATTAGCGTGCGGAGTCCCTCAGGGGGCCATTCTCTCCCCTCTGTTATTTAACATCTACATGCAGCCGCTTGCACAGCTGGTGCGGAATTATGGGCTGGTCTGCCATCAGTACGCCGATGACACCCAGCTCATTCTGAGGGTGGAGGGCAGGCCGGAATCTGTCCCGATAATTTCCAACATTGCCTTGAAGCCGTTACTGGATGGCTGCGAGCCAGTAGGTTGATGGTGAATCCGGCGAAGACGGAGATCTTGTGGCTGGGCGGCCCGGGCGGGGTGGGTGCCCGGCTTCCAACCCTGGACGGTGCGGCGCTGCATCCAGCGCCGTCTGTGAAGAGCCTGGGTGTCCAACTGGACTCCCAGCTGACCATGGAGGCCCAGGTCTCCATGGCCAGCAAGGCTGCTTTCTTCCATCTCCGCCAGGCAAGGAGGCTGGCCCCTACCTCTCCCGGAGCGACCTAGCCACGGTGATCCAAGCCACGGTCATCTCAAGGCTAGACTACTGTAACGCGCTCTACGTTGGCCTGCCTTTGTCGTCGATCCGGAAGCTCAAGCTGGTGCAGAACACTGCCGCCCGGCTCCTGTCTGCTGGAGAGCAGGCTGCCGCATAACACCAATTTTGCAGGATCTGCACTGGCTACCAATTGAGCACTGGGTCGCCTTCAAAGTGCTGGTTCTTACCTTTAAGGCCATACACGGCCTGGGGCCAGCGTATCTGAGGGACCGTCTCACCCCATATTGCCCAGCGAGATCACTTCGGTCCGAAGAGGCCAACCTCTTGGCAGTACCATCTGCAAAGTTGGCACGTTTAACATCCACTCGCCGGAGGGCGTTCTCTGTGATAGCTCCTACGCTATGGAACGCCCTCCCGGCCGAAGCCAGAGCCCTGACAGACCTACTCCCATTCAGGCGGGCCTGCAAAACTCATTTGTTTAGGCAGGCCTTTGGTGAGTAGGTTAGGTTGACACTTCCTGGGCTCCAACATTTCTGCTGCTTCTACTGTTTATATTGTATTTTACTGTTTAATTGTGTTTTAATTGTGTTTTAAACTGTGTATGTTTTAACCCTCTGGCGCGATGCCATTGGCTTTGTGAGCCGCCGCGAGCCCCCAGGAGTCAGCGGTGAAGAAGCCTCAATAAATAATAATAAATAATAATAATATGTATTTATATGCTGTTTTATATGCTGTTTTATATGCTGTTTTATATGCTATTTTGTATGCTGTTTTATATGCTATCGTATCTACTGTTTTTATATGCTGTAAACCGCCCTGAGCCTCGGGAAGGGCAGTTTATCAAATCGAAATAAATAATAATAATAATAACATCGACAGCTTGCCTTCATGGAGATCCATTGGACGACATCTGTTGGGCAGCAATCTGGACTACTCCGTTGACGTTCTCCACCCATTGTACGATGGATGTCCAGTCGAGAAGGCATGCTGCGTTTGGCAGATCGGCTCTCTTCTCGGCAGTGGCATGATGCCCACCATCCATGGTTTGTGGCTTGCTAGTGTATCATATGTGCTTATTTCCACAGACACCACAAAGAAGAAATGATGGTTGCTTACCTGTAACCATGTTTCTTCGAGTGGTGATCTGTGAAATTAGCACATCCCTGCCCTTCCTTCCCACAGTGTATTTATTTATTTATTTATTTATTTCTTGAGACTTCTACACCGCCGACTCCCGAGGGCTCGCGGCGGCTCACAAGAACCAGTGGCACATTGCCAGAAGGTTAAAAACAGAACACTTAAAACATTAAAACATGCAGCATCAACAATTAAAACAAAAGCAGCAGCAAAGTAATAGCCCAGTGGGTGTAAAGACGAGCCTACTCACCGAAGGCCTGCCTAAACAAGTGAGTTTTGCAGGCCCGTCTGAACGGGAGTAGGTCCCTCAGGGCTCTAACTTCGGCCGGGAGGGCGTTCCATAGTGTAGGAGCTATCACGGAGAACGCCCTCCGGCGGGTAGATGTTAAATGTGCCAGCTTTAAAGATGGTATAACCAAGAGGTTGGCCTCCTCGGACCGGAGTGATCTCGATGGGCAATATGGGGTGAGACGGTCCCTCAGGTACGCTGGCCCCAGGCCGTGAATGGCCTTGAAGGTGAGAACCAGCACTTTGAAGGCGACCCGGTGCTCAATAGGTAGCCAGTGCAGATCCTGCAAGATTGGAGTTATACGGCAACCTGCTGGAGCCCCAGACAGGAGCTGGGCGGCAGTGTTCTGCACCAGCTTGAGCTTCCGGATCGACGACATAGGCAGGCCAACGTAAAGCGCGTTACAGTAATCTAGCCTCGAGATGACCGTGGCTTGGATCACCGTGGCTAGGTCGCTCCGGGAGAGGTAGAGGGCCAGCCTCCTTGCCTGGCGGAGGTGGAAAAAAGCAGCCTTACTGGCCATGGAGACCTGGGCCTCCATTGTCAGATGGGAGTCCAACTGGACACCCAGGCTCTTCACTGACGGCGCTGGGTGCAGCGCCGCACCGTCCAGGGTCGGAAGCCGGGCACCCACTCGCCCGGCGGCCCATCCACAAGATCTCCGTCTTCGCCGGATTCACCCTCAACCTACTGGCTCGCAGCCATCCAGTAACGGCCTCGAGGCACTGTTGGAAATTATCGGGGACGGACTCCGGCCTGCCCTCCATCCTCAGAATGAGCTGGGTGTCATCCGCATACTGGTGACAGACCAGCCCATAACTCCGCACCAGCTGTGCAAGCGGCTGCATGTAGATGTTAAATAACAGAGGGAGAGAATGGCCTCTGAGGAACTCCACACACTAATGGGGAGTCCTCGGAGACCACCCGCCCCTCCTCACACGCTGAGACCGCTGGCGGAGGAAGGAGGTCAGCCATTTAAGGACAGTCCCCTCACTCCAGCCATGGCCAGGCGGTGGATCAAAAGATTGTGGTCGACCGTGTCAAACGCTGCCGCGAGGTCCAATAACACGAGCAGCGCAGACCCGCCTTGGTCGAGCTGGCAGCGGAGTTGATCTGTGATGGAGACCAGAACCGTCTCCGTCCCGTGCCCCAAACGGAAGCCGGACTGGAAGGGGTCAAGCCATGTTGCATCATCTAAGAAGGACTGCAGCTGCTCCATTACTGCCCTCTCAACTGCCTTGCCCAGGTACGAGAGATTCGACACTGGGCGGTAGTTGGAGGGAACCGCAGGGTCCAATGACGGTTTCTTCAGTAATGGAGCTACCACCGCCTCTTTTAAGCACTCTGGAAAGACTCCTTGCTCAAGGGAGCTGTTAATGATATTCAACAGAGGCCACGTAACCCCTCCAGGCAAGATCTAACAAGCCAGGAGGGGGCACGGGTCGAGGGAGCAGGTGGTAGGACGGGCTGCAGTCACTATCTTATCAACAGCATCTGCGTCCAGTGGCTGAAACCGGTCGAGGGTGGGCCCGGCGGAGGGCCACGGAGTCTCTAGCTCTCTTACTGTCTCAACTGTGGCCGGGAGGTCCCGGCGGAGGCTCAGTATCTTGTCTGTGAAAAAGCTCTGAAAAGCACTGGCAGTAAGGGCCTGATCACTATTTTTTGGGACGGTGGGGACCGTCGTCAAAGATCGAATTACCTTAAACAATTGAGCCGGGCGTGAGCTTGCAGACGCTATCAAGGCAGAGAAGTATTCATTTTTGGCTGCCTTGACAGCATGCTCATAAGACTCTTTAATTAGCTTATAAGCTGATACTGAGGCTCCGTCACGGAGTTTCCGCCACTCGAGCTCTAGCCGTCTCCTTTCCCGCTTCATGATCCTAAGGTCCCCTGTATACCAGGGGGACCGATGATTGCGGGGGCGGAGAGGGCGCCTGGGAGCAATCTCGTCGAGAGCTTTGGCCAGTGAGGTGTTCCAAGTCTGGACTAGCTCATCGACTGAGACGCTGATAGACTCCAGATCCCTCAGAGCATTCAGGAACCTTTCAGGTTCCATAAGTCTCCTTGGGCGAACAAAAATCTGTTCGGCGCCCTTGCATGGGGGGGGCGGTTGCTCCACCCGGATACTTAGAGCACAGTGGTCCGACCATGGTACCTCTATAACAGAGGCTAGGTCCACTTGAACTCCTGCGCTGAACACCAAATCGAGGGTGTGTCCGGCTGAGTGTGTGGGTCCCGAGTTACACAAGGAGAGGCCTAATGTCGCCATGGTCGAGATTAGGTCCGTGGCTGCAGATGGACCAGAGGCTGCGTCGGCGTGGACATTGAAGTCACCCAGAACAATAAGTCTGGGAAACCTCAATGCCCACTCCGACACAGTCTCTAGCAGCCACGCCAGGCTCTCCCCCGGTGCGCTAGGCGCACGGTACACCAGCAGGATCGCCAGGCTCTCCGGGGACTCCCACACCAAGCCAACACTCTCCAGTCCCGAGGTGACAAGCGCAGGGATCGCTCTAAGGTGTAATCCATCACGGGAGAGTATTGCCACCCCCCCCCCCGTCCCTCGTTCCTATTCTGGTGCGTGGCCACGTAGTCAGGGGGGACCACTTCATGGAGGCAGGTGGAATCGCTCTCCTGAAGCCAAGCCTCTAGCCTCGGGCCGCTGCACAGTGGCAGGGGAACTAAGGGCTCCGGCCCCTCCTACAGTTTATATGCCTCATGGGAATGAGGGCAGGGCTGCAGCCACAAGCCTTCTCAGCTTTTCAGAGATTCCCAGTGATTGCTGCACATCTTGCTCATCTTGAGGACCTCCGAAATGACCAGGAGTATTCCTGTTCCCAGATATTCCCTGTTCTCTCTTGCCACTGAGTGGCCTTGTGGGACTCATCTAGCCAAGATAGAGCTGACTTGAAAAGGATGTCATAGTAGATAGGTTTGTAAAGTGTAGAGTACAACTGCAACATCCACAAGGGATACTTTCCACAATCACCCAGTAGGTACTTGGAACTGTGGACAACAAAAAATCCTATATTTTAACTATATCTGGGGTAGTACCATAGAATGACACCAGATGACATAGAAGGGCCCAGAAACACATCCAGAGAGAATATTCTTTGGAATTGGGATATTGAGTCTGTATGCCATTAACAGGATCTCAGCCAACATTGCACTAACCCAACCCATATATGACCAGCATAAGTGAAGTTGCACCTATTTGTGAGGTTTTTTTTTAAAAAAAGGAGACATCAGGCACCGAAGCTAGACCTAAGCTGAGGCACTCCTATCCAAAGCGTCTCATTGATCCTGTAGGATCACTCTGCAATGGCAAATGTGAGGAAAGGAGAATGATGATTTTTGTCTCAGAACATGACTGTTATTTCCCCAGAAAGGCGGCACCAGACATTAAGTATAATAGATTAACTCTATTCAATTGACATTATCATGAATGCTGAATTAGCTATGCACACAAAGAAAGATCCCTGGGCTTAAGCTGGAGGTCATTCACATTCTTCCATGTCATCCATATATTATTTATTACAATTAAATTTATCTTCAAAGAAGTTTTAAGTAATGTGGCACTGGGTCATTAAGTTAACAATGTCACAGTGCTCTTGCTATCACATTTAGCTTAATTAGAGGGCACACTCTCATCAGTGATACCAGCAACTCAGAACTGATAATTGGTATTAAATTGTTCCAAATTCAAATATTGGTCTTTAACCACGAGAGAAAGAAAAAGAAAGAGGTCCTCAGGTTTTACAGATGGTCTACTATTTTGAAGCTTTGGGTTAATATACATATAAATGATATTAAATTGACTGTTGGGGGTGGGGGGAGGCAATTAGCTTCTGCACAATTGAAAGATACATAAGCATGATACAATAGAAATTTAGGATGAGTAGCCACTGAACTACATATAAGACTAAATATACTGAAGTGAATTGGTGAACTTCCTGCTCAAGTAAAACATAGCAGACATATGGAAGCTCATATTGGAAGTCCTGACATTATTTTGGGAGTCCCATAGAAAGGGAACTGGTTAATTTTACAGATTTGGAGAATAGCTGCATTATTTTCAGCTGATTTCTTTTTATTGTTGGCTCTGCCAGGATTTTTAATACAGATAACACAGAGTTCTATAGAGTTATAAAAATATTGTGGACTATTAAAAAGACATGCAAATGAGTCCTGGAGCAATTCAAGCCTGAAGTCTCCATAGAATCAAAAGTGACTAAACTGAGACTGTTGGGCTTTGACCGATTGGAAGATACAACTCGCAATAATGATAAAGTAAAAGGAAGTAAGAAAATAGGAAGACCTCATTCTAAATAGATACACTCAACCAAGGAAGCAATGGCCTTTAGTCTGCAAAATATGAGAAAGACTATTGATAATACGGTGACTTAGAGGTCTCTTATTTGTGGAGTAGTCATAAGATCAATTCAACTTATCACTGTTTACAACTTGGAAATCATCTTTGATAATTTGTGGAGAACAGAAGTTCCAGGAGACTGGCATAAAACAAACATTGTCTCAATCTTTAAATAAGGGGAGGGGGAAGGACTCAAACAATTGCCAGCCCATCAACCTGACCTAACTGAGAGAAAAATAAGGTTGAACACTGTGAAAACCACCCACTATATGGCTATCAGCCTCCTCCCAGTAGACTAAAATCAAGGAAAAGCTTTATGTTTCCCCAACAACAGCAAGGGAATCCCTCTGGGCAGCTAAACCAGGCAATCCCAAATGGTTGCCCCCCCAAAAGGTCTTCCTCCAGTGACAAACCAAGACTGGGCAACTTGGAAGTCCCTGAATAAACTCAAAAGTGAAGTGTGCAGACCATTGATATCTGTGCCCTGCTCATCCCACCTTGAGCAATGATCAATCTATCTATCTGTTATAACAGGCTGCATTTTTTTTAAAAAAAATAGTTGTTAAGTCATAATTTGTTATATATGTTGGGTTGTTAAATTGTGTTAGTGTGGATGTATTGTTATTGTATTTTCAGCATTGAATGTTTGCCTTTTATGTTTGGAATCTGCCCTAAGTCCCTCCGGGGAGATAGAGTGGAATATAAATAAAGTAGTAGTAGTAGTAGTTGTTGTTATTATTATTATTATTATTATTATTAAAAGACAACCTGGCAAAATGGCATTACCTAGAAGAATACTCCACGTTGTGCATCTGTATGCTTGCCCACAATGCTCTGCCTCATGCAAAGAGGAAGAATTGTTTAAAGCAGGGCTGCCTAGGAAGTCAATCGCGATCGACTGGTCGATCCCAGGACCGAAGGTCGATCCCAGCCAGATGGGGCTCTTCTACAGGGGGCAGAGCCATGCAGTGCCAAGCCCTGCCCCCTCCCCAGCTTCAGCACTACCACAGCTTCTCCAGGCTTGAGGAGGGTAGTGCCAAGCCAGTAGTGGCTAGTTATGCCACCACTAGTTTGGCACTACCCTCCTCTAGCCTGGAGAAGCAGTGATAGCGCTAAAGCCAGTATAGGCAGGGGGCAGAGCCATGCCGCACCAAGCCCCTCCCCCTCCCCGGCTTCAGCACTACCACAGCTTCTCCAGGCTTGAGGAGGGTAGTGCCAAGCCAGTAGTGGCTAGTTATGCCACCACTAGTTTGGCACTACCCTCCTTTAGCTTGGAGAAGCTGTGGTAGCACTAAATTTATTATTTATTTATTTATTTATTTCTTCGATTTTATATTCCGCTCCTCCCTGCAGGCTCGGGGCGGGTGACAATAAAATATACATGGGCGACATGACCTCAGCATGCAGCCCTACAAATGCATAAAAACAAGTTAAAACACAATCCGACGAATTCCAAATACAAGGGGCATACTGGAATTTTACAGTATGCAGTCCATTGAAGCCTAAGGAAATGCTAGTCCAAAGAGGGCGGTCTTACAGGCCCTTCTGAAGGGTACCAGTTCTAGGATGGCCCGGGTACTGTCCGGTAGAGAGTTCCACAGGGCTGGAGCTGCCGCGGAGAAAGCTCTCTGACGAGTCACGGATAGGTGGCAGGAGCGGACTGGTGGTATAGTCAGTAGGTTCTGTTCCTCTGACCGCAGTGATCTCAGGGGCAAATACGGGGTTAGGCGTTCCATCAGGTACGCAGGGCATAGAGCGTGCAAGGGCTTAAAGGTTAGTACCAGCACCTTGAAGACAATTCGGTACTCAATAGGAAGCCAGTGCAGCTGCCGGAGGATGGGCGTAATGTGCTCTCTTACCGACGAGCCCGTCAGCAAGCGAGCAGCGGCATTCTGCACTAGCTTGAGTTTCCGGATTGTCGACAGGGAAGGCCGGCGAGAGGGCGTTACAGTAGTCTAGTCTCGAGATGACCGTCGCTTGGATCACCGTAGCCAGGTCGTTCCTGGACAGGTAGGGTGCCAGTCGCCTAGCCTGTCGTAGGTGATAGAAGGACCCCCTGCAGACCGCGGCGACCTGAACCTCCATGGTCAGCAGGAGTCCAACTGCACCCCAAGCTCTTAACCAAAGATGACGGGTTAAGTTGCCCGCCATCCAGGGTAGGCAACCGGCACCCACCCAGCCCAGGGCGACCGGGCCATAGGATCTCCGTCTTCGACGGGTTCACCCTCAGCCGGCTGGCGCGCAGCCAACCAGTCACGGCTTCTAGGCATCGATGGAAACAATCGGGTACGGTATCCGGCCTGCCGTCCATTCTCAGCAGGAGCTGGGTGTCATCCGCATACTGATAACACTCCAGACCAAAGTCGTGGGCCAGCTGGGCCAGGGGTCGCATATAAACATTGAACAATAAGGGGGAGAGGATGGCCCCCTGGGGGACCCCACAGTTAAGCGGGGACCTCCCGGAGACCTCCCACCCCCTCCACACGTTGTCCCGGCCCCGGAGGAAGGAGGCCACCCATTGAAGTGCGGTCCCCTCACTCCGGCGTCGGCTAAACGGTGGGTCAACAGTGCGTGATCTACCGTATCAACGCTGCTGTCAGGTCTAACAAGACAAGCAGGGCTGACCCGCCCTGGTCCAGCTGGCGGCGAAGTTGGTCTGTAATGGCGACAAGCACGGTCTCCGTCCCATGCCCAATACAGAAGCCGGACTGGTAGGGATCGAGTCCAGCTGTGTCATCTAAGAACCGCTACAGCTGATCCGCTGCTGCCCTCTCAATTACTTTGCCCAAAAAGGGCAGGTTGGACACCGGCCTGTAATTGGAGGGAGCCGAAGGGTCTAAATTCGGCTTCTTCAGCAGCGGTCTTACCATAGCCTCTTTCAATCCCCCGGGAATACTCCTTGCTCAAGGGAGCTATTTATGATCGTGCCCAGGGGGCCTCGTAGCCCCTCCCGGCAAGATCTAATGAGCCAGGAGGGGCACGGGTCGAGGGAGCAAGTAGTTGGCCTAGCTGCAGACAGTAACTTATCAACAGCTGCTGCGTCCAGTTTCTGGAACCGGGTGAAGGCGGGCCCGCCGAGTGGCGGCGGGGTCTCGAGCTCACTAACCGTATCAACCGTGGCTGGAATGTCCCGGCGGAGATTCGAAATCTTGTCAGTAAAGTAGTTCTGGAAAGCCTCAGCTGTTGGCGCCAAACCCCTATCATTTGGGACAGTTGGGATTGTTGTCATAGACCGAATTATCCTAAAAAGTTGAGCTGGGCGTGAACTAGCTGACTCTATCAAGGAGGCATAGTAAACTTTTTTGCCTCCTTGATAGCTCGCTCATAAGCCTCTTTAAATTGCTTATAAGCCGATTTCGATGCTCCGTCATGGAGACTCCGCCACACGTCCTCTAGCTGTCTCCTCCTCCGTTTCATCGCCCGCAGCTCCTCGGTGTACCAACGCGAGCGATTTCTACGGGGGATGAGAGAGCGTCTGGGGGCGATCTCGTCTAGGGCAGTGGCAAGACTGGAATTCCAGGATTCCACCAGCCCATTGACCGAGTCGCAGGGGAGTTCCCAGTCCCTTAGAGCATTCAGGAACCTAGTGGGTTCCATAAGTCTCTTCGGGCGAACCAAAATAGGTTCCGCACCCTTACCGGGGAGGGGACCACGTCCAGTCGGACTTCCAGGACACTGTGATCCGACCATGGAACCTCCATAACGGAGGTTAGGGTCACTTGAATTCCGGCGGCGAAGATCAGATCTAATGTATGTCCGGCGCAGTGCGTGGGGCCGGTCCTACACAGTGAGAGTCCTAGTGCCTCCATGGTAGACACCAGGTCCATGGCTGCTGTCGATGGGGAGGTGGTGTCGGCGTGGACATTGAAGTCCCCCAAGACAATAAGCTTAGGGAACCTCAATGCCCACTCCGCAACCACCTCCAGCAGCTTAGGTAGACCTCCTGCCGGTGCGTTGGGTGCACGGTACACCAGCAGGAAGGCTACACTCTCACCAAGGTCCCCCACCAGGCCCACACACTCCACCCCGGGGATGTTCTCCGTCGGAATTGTCCTGGAATTAAACTTGTCTCGACTGAGAATGGCCACCCCTCCCCCCCGCCCCTCTGTCCTCGTCTGACTACTGGCCACAAACCCAGGCGATGTTAATTCGTGCAAGATGACATCGTCGCCCTCTTGTAGCCATGTCTCCGTGAGACAGGCTATATCGGCCTCCCTTTCTAAGAGGAGGTCCCTGATGGTTCCGGACTTGTTGCGCATGGACCTGGTGTTGGCCAGTATCAGAGTTGGAGGAGAGGTAACTCTGGGCTCCCCAACTGCGTGCCTGGGGATAGCACGTAGGTCAGAGGATGGCCGAGCCTCCCTCCGGCTCCCCCGTCCTCTCTCATAAGGCCTACGGCTACCGTCCCAATTACCCCTACCCGAGATCACGCGTATAGCCCGCCCCTGCACTCCTTGGTCCGATGACTGGACTAAAGCCAGAGGGGGGAGGGGCGGAGCCATGCCACGCCAAGCTTCGCCTCCTCCCCAACTTCAGCTCTACCACAGCTTCTACAGGCTAGACGAGGGTAGTGCCAAGCCAGTGGTGGCTAGCTATGCCACCACTGGCTTGGCACTACCCTCGTCTAGCCTGTAGAAGCTGTGGTAGCGCTAAAGTCAGAGGGGGCGGAGTCAGGCCACGCCAAGCCCCGCCCCTCCCCCTGCTCCACCCTGTTTCTCTCTTGGTAGATCTTTCTGACTTGGTTTTATTATAAGTAGCTCGCATACTGAAAAAAGTGTGGGCACCCCTGGTTCAAATCTACAGACAATGCAGTCACTATTGCCAGTTTTCGGTCTAAAGTGATTTAGCCGCTTGTGCTCCCTCTATTTCATCAGTTTTATACTTATTTATGCAATGTTTTGACATGAAAAAAGCCTGATCTCTCTATATATTAATTTCTTAGATTGTGCCCTTTGAAGATAAAGAACACCCTATTAAAACTTCCTTTTGTGCATAGCATGAAGATGTTAGATCCAGCTCCAGGACTGCAACACACAAACTTGTCCAAGTTAAACACCTTGTGCATCCTAGAAGGCAATGTAGTTCTTTTAGAATCAAGTCTTAGTGACCCCCCTGTACCTAGATAAGAGAATCAAAAGAAAGAGCCTAGCCTAGGAATGACGTTAAACCCACTTGCTAATTTAACAGGACACTTGAGAAGAGACCTGTCTGGTGACCCAACTGCTGTTGCAGCCAAATGAACGACGTTCAAATTGAAAACAGCCTTACATGTACTTATTAGTGGCAAACAATTTTTGAGCAGGTCCTTCTGCTCTCACTTATGATTTATGATCATGAAAGCTAATTTGCATAAACAACTCTAATTGCTACTTTAGTCCCACCATATAACACACTACCTTATTGCTTCTACTATGAGAGTTGTCAAATAGTAGCGTTCCCCAGATAGGAATGAGGGTAGAAAGAGATAAATATGATTTTCGTAACACTCATCGTGAATCAAAACACTTTGGCTCCAAGAATAGAGTAGCTAGCTACAGAGAGCCAGGAAGAGAAACTAGCCAATCCAGAAGAGAAACCAATGATATCCATGGTTGAACCAGGCAAGTGGAAACTGGCAGATTCCATTTCAGTGGGGTAATGAATCCATTGCAGAATTTAGTTCAAATTGCACGGGAATATCCATAGTGTGGATACCTATTTCCATTATGGATTTAGCACTTCAATAACTCATTTAAGATTTCACAAAAACCTCATGAAATTCATTTATATGAGAAATAAAACACCTTGGATATTTGAGAAGGCATATTTAATGGTTAATGAAAGGTTGTTTTGTGTTTGACTAGCAAAGCATCATAAGGCATCTATTTGGGTTTGACCTATATTAATCCTATCTCAGGTTAATCCTGTTGCTATCTTTTCGAGCCAAGACCTTTTGTGGAGACCCCTTGCAACCATCCCAAGGGAGTTGACTATAAATTTCAAACAGATGCAAAAGGCAATCTCCGGTACTGATTTTTAGAATGGTTTGCTTCTTAATTTGTTATGATCCCCCAGGTGTAACAAACTTTAAAATGCAGGACTTGTGTACACAAAGGCATTGTTGGATTGGGCCGAGGGAGAATGCTTTTCTCGAGAAGTTAAGATTGTTTATAGGTCTTGGGAGGATTTCTTTCTTAAATTAAACTCTTTTCCAAAAGACTTTTATGATAATAACTGTAGTCCAGGAAAGTTAGAGCACAGCAAAGCAAATGGGCATAAAAATGAAAAGCAACCCATTCCATGATAGTTTTGGGATGTGTGTATGCAAAGAACAATTATGCAACAAATTTCTTAATTATTTTTTTGAAAAAATCCAGTATTTATTAAAATTAAATAGTTATCTATATGTGCATCCATAAAGTTCCAAAATTCTTTTGAAACCTATATATATAAAACAAATCACTTGTAATTAAAATCAAATACTTATCTATATGTGCATCCATAAAGTTCCACAATTCTTTTGAAACCATTGCGCACACACACACACACACGCACACACACGAGAGAGCACCCAGTGGGGCAGTGGGTTAACGTGCTGAGCTGCTGAGCTTGCTGACTGAAAGGTCACAGGTTTGAATCCAGGGAGTAGCATGAGCTCCCTGCTGTTAGCCCCAGCTTCTGCCAACATAGCAGTTCAAAAACATGCAAATGTGAGTAGATCAATAGGTACTGCTCCAGCGGGAAGGTAACAGCGCTCCATGCAGTCATGCCGGCCATATGACCTTGGAGGTGTTGACAGACAATGCCGGCTCTTTGGCTTAGAAATGGAGATGAGCACCAACCGCCAGAGTCAGACGTGTCTGGACTTAATGTCAGGGGAAAATCTTTACCTACACACACACACAAGGTTTGTGCATTTCAGGTGTATTGCTATCTGTTTTTGCTTGCATAATACTGATACTGGAGCCCCCCCCCCCCAAAATCCATTCCAGTGCTCCCGAATATTTTTTTAAAACGGTTCTTTTTGGCCCATTAGTGGTGTGACGACTTGGCCATTGGTTCTGGAGATTATTAATTAAAATAAATCCTCCCGGTAGTACTGCCACCAACCCAATTACTCTGAATCAGGATTTTAAACTAAATGGTAGTTCTGTTGACCGAGCCACCCAAACACAACCACACTGTGAGGAACTAAAAGATGGAGAGATAGAGACTTCTTAAAGTTAACAATAAAACAGAATTTATTAATTAACAGCTAGCAATGAGGCACGGATCACAACGGTTCTACACAGAGGCAACAATATCGTATGGTTACTGATGGTAATAATATGCTAGAGCGTGCGGTTACAGATATTACTTCAAAATTGCTTAGATCTTAACAATACTTTAGTCAGTACTGAGTCTTGACTAAAATATAAGTCTGTCACCCTATTGTCTGAAAATAGGAGTGAACAGCTGGTTCCTAACAGGATCTTCTAAACACCAGAAGTCCCTCTGAGTCTTCCCTGCCTGAGTCAGCCTGCTGCTGACTCTCCAGCCACAAAACACACCTTTCCTCTTTACACTGAGGAGACAAGGTGTTTAGTCTGACTCTGCAAAGTCAGCCCTAATGGCTCTAACCTAACTAATAGTGTCACCCCACACCCTGGTTGTGTCACTATAGTATATGACTGGGCAGTTCCTATGGCTGAGGCTTGGAGGATATTGTCACTCCAACCTCAAACCACACCAGCAAGAGCTAAGATCTGTCTCAATCAAAGCTCTGCCCAAGACTGAGAATCTTTCTGCCAAGATCCCTCCTTTAGTCAGCTCTGCTCCACCCCTCTGGCACTCAGCCAATCACAGGGCACGCCTATCTCTGAGCAGGATTGACTCTAAGGCCACGCCCCCTCTCTGGCTATGACCTCCCCCTTCTGGCTGTTAGCTGCAAATCCCTTTGCCAAAATGGATGCCAGCTTTCTTCCAGCAGAAAGGAAAAACCTCCAAGCAGGCTTTCTGTCAGGTATGGGGAACCTGAGCTTTGAGGGAGATCATGTTCCCAACCTGTCATGAGGCTGCAGCGACCTTTGGCCCAGTTCCTGGAGTGACCTTGGCCATGTGTGCTTGGAATTGCTGAATCAGCCTGGGAGTGGAGTAACTTCCAGGTGCCAGAGAGGGAAGTGAGGTAACTCCTCCTGGCATGGACATTGGACATTTGGACTCGTGACGTCACTCATGTGACCCTGGGGTCATGCCCCTATGGACTACTGGGATTGCTGATTCATCGGAGCATGATGACACCCTGCTTGGACATTGCATTGTGTAGGGGAGGGGCTACCGGGGTATATAAGGTGTGTTTGGGTGGCGGGCCGGCGCTTTAGCTTCACAGGTGGTGTACCTTCAATAAAATCGTGTTGGACCAGAACGACGTCTGAGTGTGATCCCTACCGAGTATTGAGGAGTCGTTACAGAAGCTAAAGCCCCGGGCCGACTATCCCAGCGATGGCGAGGTTGGCGTGGAACGAGGAGAAGTATCTGGACAGCTGGATTTTGGAGGATAATGAAGAAATCCGGAGAACTCAAGAGTGGGAGTGGACCACTCTTGACCAGGTGGGAAGTCCAGATGCATCCCGAGAGTTGGCAGCCCAGGAGAGGAGACTCCGTGAAGGAGAGCAGCTGTGGTAAACTCGAGTGGATGAGATGATGGCGAGTCGAGCTAAGGAGAGGAGTGAGGCTCAGCAATCGGAAGTGCGCAGGGGCGCTATCCGAGCGGCGGAGTACCGAGAGGCTCACGTGGAAGACCAGGCGGTGGAGTGCAAAGGCGCTCGTCTGGAAGGGATCCAAGAAGATCGTGAGAAGCGGTCTCAGAGAGAGCTGTTGAACCTGGCAACAGGAGGTGGTAGTGAGACCACCGAACCGGAGCCACCATCTGAGATTGGAGTGCTGAGCTGCAAAGTGGAGGCAATGGTGCAGATGGTGTCGGATGACCCAGAGATGGGATGAGAGGGACCAGAGAGAGTCGATGTGGCAGGCCCCGGGAGGTGGAGACTTTACCTATTACTCCTGGATGGACGGGGCTTTCAATGAGCGTCCTAGATCTCCTTCGGGAGTGAGGAATCAAAGCCGTAATCGAGAGAATCCAATCCCGGAGTGTCCTAGATCTCCGTCGAGAGTGAGGATGATGGGAGAGGATTGCCAGAGGAGTCCCAGAGCCCAACCAGCAGGGTTGGGAAGAGGTATTACTAGGCCGAGAAGTTTGCCTGGCCCGGGATGACTTCTCAAGAGTTTGGAAGCCGGATGAAAAAGAGCCATTGCGGGTGGAATTTGAAGGAGAGGCATCCAAAGTGGCGTTCTTTATCGCAGCAGTACAAGACCATATGGAAGATTATGGACATTTGTACCCCAGTGAAGGCAGCCAAGTTAGAGCTATTGGGGCTGTGTTTAAAGGTCGAGCTGCCGAGTGGTATGTACAGTGCCACGATCGAAGAGATCCCTGCCTGGGGTCAGTGAGGAGGTTCTTGCTGGCTATCAAGAACAGATTTCGAGATCCTTTGGAAAGGATCAAAGCGAAGGAGGCGTTAAGGTGCTTGACCCAAGGTGCCAGATCGGTAACTGAATATGCCGAAGAATTTATGGGTCTCGCCGGGAAAGTAGCGGAGTGGTCGCAAGCTACCCTGCTGGAGCTGTTTAAAGATGGGTTGCGCAAGGAGATCCTGAGTGGCGTCTTCACCGCGATGCCCCGGGGGACATCGACAGGTGGATTCAACTAGCTGGCAATGTAGAAGGGATCTTGGCCCAGGTGCAGAGGCGGCGTACCCAACCGATGAGGTCGCGAGGCATGGGTCGTGCCTGGAGTGAAAGCAGACCTAAAGGTGCCGGCTAAGCGGGTCGGCGACAGTCGTCCCAGTGGCAGCAAGAAAACCCCATTGAGTCGAGTCCGCTGCTATGCTTGTAACCAGTCCGGACATTATGCTTATCAATGCCCCCAGAAGCCGGCAGTGAGAGTGGCTGCCGCTAAGGCTGCAGTGATGGACAATGTTGAAAGCTCTAAAGTTGGGGTGAGAAATAATATTCAATGTGTGTTGGGATTGGTTAAGGGGGATCTTGTTGTAAAAAGGAAGCTTTAGTAGATTGTGGATGTTCAGAAAATATCATGTCTCCACAGTTAGTAGAAGAGTTGGGTGGGGACACAAAACCCTTTGAAACTCCAGTCACCTTCAAACAGTTAGATGGGACAATGATTGAAGGGGGTCCTTTCTCTGTGGGGACGAAGGGGTTAACTGGACGAGTGGGGCCATGGGAAGGAGAAATTAATTTTGTTATGGCTCCCATAAAAGGGCATGAGGTGGTGTTGGGTATGCCCTGGTTAGAAAAGGTGAACCCCAAGATTGACTGGAAGGCGGGGACGGTTCAGTGTGCCCCTAATGTTGAGAAGGGTGTCAGCAAAGAAGTGAGAGGAATACCCCAAGAATATTGGGACTACGCTGACGTGTTTAACCCTAAATTAGCCCAAAAGCTTCCACCTGTTAGGAACGTGCAATGCAGCATAGAAGTGAAAGAGGGGGCGGTTTTACCCAAGCCAAAAATCTATGCGATGACAGTCAAAGAAAAGGTCGCATTAAGAGAACAAATAGATGATTATTTGAAGAAAGGGTTTATCAGACGATCGGAATCCCCTTTGGCCGCACCAGTGTTGTTTAGGGAAAAGAAAGATGGGAGACTGAGATTGTGCATTGATTATAGGGGTTTAAATGCCATTAGTACGACAAACTGCTACCCTTACCGTTGATTAAGGATCTATTGGGCCTGTTGGGAGGTTGTAAGTTTTTTACAAAACTGGATTTGATTGACGCATTCCATATGATTCGTGTGAAATTGAGAGGGTTGTGGATGGTAGGAGGTAAGGTGTATGTGCCTCAGAAGTTGAGGAGAAAGGTGTTGGAGATGCATCATGATTATAAGACTGCTGGACATTGGGGGGTCACCAAGACCATGTTGGCTATTAAGAAGAGGTACTGGTGGCCAGGTATGAAGGTGGAAATCCGGCACCATGTAGCAAGTTGTGAAGTGTGTGCTAGGAATAAGGTTCCCGCTGCCCGGCCGCAGGGGTTGATACAAGTGGTTGCTGATCCAATAAGGCCGTGGACACATGTTAGTACCGATTTTGTTGGGGAGTTGCCGTCAAGCAGGGGATATCGGTATATTTGGACTGTTATAGACATGTTTTCTAAACAGGCTCATTTTATTCCGTTGAGAGGGTTGCCATCGGCGGAGCGATTGGCTGGGTTGTATGTACAGCATGTTTATAGGTTGCATGGTTGCCCAGAACAGGTGTTGAGTGATAGAGGTGTCCAGTTTACGGCTCGGTTTTGGGGCAGGTTTTTGGAGGAGCTAGGGGCTCAAAGGAAACTGACGTCTGGTTATCATCCCTGCTGTAATGGGGCTGCGGAGAGAGTGCAGAAATCTTTGGGGACCTATTTAAGGATTTTCAGTAATCAGGAACAAAATAATTGGTCCGATCTCCTTCCTTATGCTGAGGTAGCTTACAACAGTTCCATCCATTCTTCTACCGGGAAATCGCCCTTTGAGATTGTTTATGGGCAAGAGGTGGCCCCTTTGCCGCAGCTGGTGGAGATAGAAGGGGGAGAGAGCAGGGGGAGTGGAGAGTGCGAGCTGAAGGAATGTGGAAAGAAGTTACAGAGGCGTTGAGAAAGGCACAGCGCTCCTATAAGCTGTTTGGAGATCACAAGCGGCAAGAAGGAGGGGAGTATGCAGAGGGGGATTTGGTGTGGCTGTCCACAGAGAATTTAAAGCTAGGGTACAAGTCAAAAAAATTAAGTCCAAAATTCATAGGGCCTTTTAAGGTTGACAGAGTTGTGAATAAGGTATCATATACCCTCCTGTTGCCCAAGAGTTTAGGGAAAGTGCACCCAACTTTTCATTGCAGTTTTTTAAAGAAATATGTGAGCCCATTTCCTCCACGGGATTGAATGATGTTTTGTTTCCCTCAGGGGGAGGAGGACGAGGTGGAGGAGACCATTATGTCAGGTATGGGGAACCTGAGCTTTGAGGGAGATCATGTTCCCAACCTGTCATGAGGCTGCAGCGACCTTTGGCCCAGTTCCTGGAGTGACCTTGGCCATGTGTGCTTGGAATTGCTGAATCAGCCTGGGAGTGGAGTAACTTCCAGGTGCCAGAGAGGGAAGTGAGGTAACTCCTCCTGGCATGGACATTGGACATTTGGACTCGTGACGTCACTCATGTGACCCTGGGGTCATGCCCCTATGGACTACTGGGATTGCTGATTCATCGGAGCATGATGACACCCTGCTTGGACATTGCATTGTGTAGGGGAGGGGCTACCGGGGTATATAAGGTGTGTTTGGGTGGCGGGCCGGCGCTTTAGCTTCACAGGTGGTGTACCTTCAATAAAATCGTGTTGGACCAGAACGACGTCTGAGTGTGATCCCTACCGAGTATTGAGGAGTCGTTACACTTTCCACCCACTTAGGACAGGTGAGTCCTTACAAGTGGCAATTGGGAACTTACGAGGCTCCCCTTTCCCCTGGGAGGAACCTTTCCTTTCTTCCCTTCAAGGGAGCCTGGGTGTCAGCAACAGGGTTAAGAAAGCACCCTATCTAGCCCATGATGGGGAAGACTTCCCACAGGCTCCCCTTTGAATACCCTTCATTAAGACCTGGATTTAAAAAAGCATCAGAGTTACCAATTTTTCTGGATCCTTTCCCTTTGTAGAGGAGGAGACCAAGTTTAATGCTTCTTAAAGCTCTTCTACTTTGGAGGAGAGGCAGGCATGCATACTTTCTCTCCCAGGCAAGCACCAGCAGCACTCCATGCACCTTTTCAAGGCATTTTAAGGAGGCCTAGGGAAGGAAGAGTGATGACCTGGAGCTCAGTGGAGCTACCCTCCCTGGACTACCTTAAAAATCTCCTCTCTTGCCTGCAATCTCCTTTCTGCTTGGGGATTTGCTTCCAGTGTTTCAACTTTTTACTCTAGAGGAGAGGTAGACTTCTCTTTTTGTTTGGTGGTATTACTATTATCAATAATAACTATTAACTATATTTTAGAAGTATTTTCTGAAGGAGAGGAAGAGAAGGAGAAAAAGAAGCTAAGAGGGTGAAAGCCCCCAAATGCGTGTGTGCACACCCCACCCACCGTCACTCGGATCCCCAATTTGCTATCACTCCCACTAAATAAAAAGAATCAGGAAAATAAAGGAAAATAAGAAAGATTCAACTGTGATGCCGAATATGATAGGAGGAGCTGAGACCATCTCCCACTTGCTATCGTTGCAGGTGTGTTTTTTTTTACCGGGAAGCTCTCCCCGTTATATGCTCCTAAAGATAGTAAAGGTACCAAAGGAAAACAGATCCATGCACAACTCTCTCTCTCTCTCTCTCTCTCTCTCTCTCTCTCTCTCTCTCTCTCTCTCTCTCTCTCTCTCTCTATATATATATATATATATATATATATATGCCCTCCCCTGTTACTCGTTGTTCTGGCCATGCTGGTGATCTGGAAAACAAAGTAATGAAAAAGTGTTGGTTTCTAATATATCTAATGTCTTTCTGCTTGTGGGTAAACAGTATTTCTTGTTGTTTCTTTGTCAGTGTTGATGTAGAGATTGTCTGGTTTGCCTACTCTGGAACATGCAACATATCATTGTCCTTCTTTATGGGTCTCTTTCACATCTATGATACTATATCTGTCATATACATGTGTGTGTGTGTGTGTGAATCATATCTATCTGTATCTATCTATATCTCTGGCTGGATAGCTCTTTGTCAGGGGGGCTTTGGTTATGTTTTCTTGCCCTAGTAAAGGGAGTTGGGCTAGATAGCCTTAAGACAGCATTTCTCAATTTTTTCCCCCTCCTAAGTTTTGTCTCGTTTCTTTTTACAATGGTCAGTCCTCCTCTTTGTGTCATCTTCAGTGTTTAATTCCTTTAAATAGTTCTTGACATGTCGCCAATCTATTCTATTTTTTGCTTGTTATCTTAAATTAATTAAATTAAGAAGAAAATTGGCAAGTAAAACCTAAAGAAAGAGGAGGTATTTTGATCAAGATATGATCTTCCCTGCAAAATGGACTGGAAGCAATATGAGTTTTGTTCTATCCTCGGTTTTAACTTCTATCCTGCTGTCTACTTTTCTAATCTTTAATTTCTATTTCTACCTATTCGGAGTTCTACACTCCCCTCTCTCCGAATCCCCTTCCCCTCCCTATTCCTTTCCTCCCCCCTTAACCCTCTACAGCCCCTCCCACGTCTAACTTTCCATGAATCTGATGCACACTCTTTCTTTCTTTCTCCACTACCTTATTATATGTTTAAAAAAATGCTGAATAAAGATATTAATTTTTTAAAAGACAGCATTTCTCAACCTGGAGGTTGGGATCTCTGGTTGGAGGGGGGGGGGTTGTGAGGGGGTGTCAAAGATCACCAGAAAACACAGTATTTTTATTGGTCATGGGGGTTCTGTGTGGGAAGTTTGGCCTAATTCTATCATTGGTGGGGTTCTGAATGGTCTTTGATTGTAGGTGAACTATAAATGTCAGTAACTACAACTCCCAAATGTTAAGATCTATTTTCCCCAAACTGCAAACTGTTCATATATTGGGCATGTGGAGTATTTTTGCCAAGTTTGGTCCAGATCCTTTGTTGTTTGAGCCCACAGTTCTCTCTGGATGTAGATGAACTGCAACCCTCAAACTCTAGGTCAGTGCCCACCAAACCCTTCTAGTGTTTTATGTTGGTCATGGGAGTCCTGTGTGCCAAGTTTGGTTAAATTCCATCATTGGTGGAGTTCAGAATGCTCTTTGATTGTAAGTGAACTATCAATCCCAGCAACTACAACTCCCAAATGACAATATCATTCTCATATATATATATGTGTGTGTGTGTGTGTGTGTGTGTGTGTATTGATGGTCACTCCTTGCGTTACTAGGTGTTTTGTTGCCAAATTTGGTAGCAATTAGTCCAGTGGTTTTTGAATTATGAGGCCACTCAAAACAAATAGAGCACATAGATAGATAGATGATAGATAGATAGATAGATAGATAGATAAAGATAGATGGGTGGGGGATGAACCAGCAGTTTATGTCAATGCTTGTTTAAGCCTGCTTTTTATTCTCAGTGTAATGAATAAAAGCAACTAATGTGACTGCACACACCTATGGAGAAGAGCTAGCTGCAGAAGTGGATTTAGTGTTATTAAAAGACTGCAGCTATTGTGTATGACTATGACATATCGCTGTCATTTTTCAATTGCTGGCATATCAAACGAGAGGAAGATTAGATTACAAACTTGATGACCCTTGGTTAGGAAAATGAGATTAGAAAGAAGTTCTGCCAACTTCTTTATGGAGTGAATTATATTATGTGTTGCGGAGTTTGAAAAAAAAAAGGAGAACTGAAAAGCCGCTATGCCTGCCTGTGAGTACTTAAATCTGATCTTTTGGCAAAACACAGAACCAATCTTACTCAGCCCAGAGCATGGGACATTTTTTTTAAAAAATAATCAATTACATTTATTGTTCCAATGTACCCCCTGGTAGTTAACTTTAATTATGGCTGCCCATTTTTGAAATAAACTTTTTTTAAATTTTCCATGTTTTCAACATAAGTAAAACTATATTTTCAGTGTAAGTCACAGCAGAAGCTAGCAACTAAACTACATGATATTCTTCCTCACTAGGAATATAATTAGGGATATGTTTTCCTAAACTGTGGCACTATTCACACAAAATTTAGAACACTTACATTTTGGACTAAAATTCCCAGAATCCTTATCCAGCATGAACCTTGCTCCATATTAGTGAAAAGATTATGGATGCTGTAGTCCACAATTTTTTTTAAAAAGAATCATTTCCTAGTTCTGCATTTCTATAAACACAAAAGTAATGCACGGTTACAACTATACCACAAAGAAGTGAAGTTATTCAGGTTACATTTATAATTAGAATGCAGCTAGTTAAAGGTAAAGGTTTTCCCCTGACATTAAGTCCAGTCGTGTCCGACACAGGAGGTTAGTGCTCATCTCCATTTCTAAATCAAAGAGCCGGCGTTGTCCATAGACACTTCCAAGGTCATGTGGCTGGCATGACTGCATGGAGCGCCATTACCTTCCCGCCAGAGCAGTACCTATTGATCCACTCACATTTGCATGTTTTCAAACTGCTAGGTTGGCAGAAGCTGGGGCTAACAATGGGAGCTTATGCCGCTCCTCGGATTCGAACCTACAACCTTTTGGTCAACAAGTTTAGCAGCTCAGCGGTTTAATCCACTGCACCACCGGGGGCTTCTAGAATGTAACTAGATCTTAACTTTCAATGCAATACATATTTTGAATAGTTAAGAAAGTAGCTAGATCTTAACTATTCAAAATATGTATTGCATTGCAAGTACTTGTTAGGAATGACTGACTTTTAAGATCTGACTAAACTATATACATACAAGTTGCTGCAATATAATGTTCACTTATGGACAATCTGCCACCCTTCACATAATGGACTAGTGCATGGATGTTGGAATGGGCTGGATGACAAGCAATAGGCAATAGATAAGTATTAAATAAAATGAATTGTGGTGAGATGGGGGCTCTTTTAATGGATGATTCTCATGTCAGAGAATTGAGTAAGTTTCTGGCCAGATAGGGGTTGAAGGAGAAGAGCATTGCTTGGGAGACGTTCTAAAGCCATCTTTGTTTCTGGAGACTACTGTAATGTGTTCTGCACAGGAATGCCCTTGGAGATGACTCAGACGCTACAGCTATTGCAAAATGCAGGAGCAGTAGGTCTGACTGGAGAACTATATAGAAAAGGCATCATGATGGAACCAATTGGCCTCTTCCTCGCTCCCTTCCTTTGCTTCTCAATGCTTCTCAAAGAAGGGTTCACACCGGGACTCCATTGGAAGGAGTGGTCAGAGCACGGAAATACTGAGCTACCTCTCATTGCTTCATAGATGTTGGTTACCTTTTGTTACCATTTTTTTAGTTCTGTTTTACATTATTCATTATTGATCTTTTGCTAAGTTGCTCAAGTAACAGTACAATGTTCATTTGTCATCTGAAGTACACAGGGAATGCACCATTATTAGCAGAGCTCTGGTATGAGTATCTTTCTTCCTCCCCTTTGCTCTGTTTTTCTCCATTTACCATCTTCAACAGTAAATTCAGGGAAACTGGAATGGTGACATTGGCTCATGTGAACAATAGGGCAAGTTCTGACTCAGAACCAGCTCAGCTGTTCATGCTAACCTCAAAGTATGGGGATACTCCAGAACTTCTCCAGCTCTGCTTAATGTGGGCTCATGTAAGGGCCATGGAGCCAGTTCCTGCCCGATTTGAGTTCAAGTGCATGATTCCTCCCACCTTGGCCACTCCACAGGTATATATACTCCACTTGCTTTACTACAATCAGATCCTCTGAAGATGCTAGCCACAGATGCAGGTGAAACATCTCCTGCACAGTGCTAATAATATTATATAATATTTATTTTATTATTTGCTTCATTTATATTCTGCCCTTCTCACCCCGCAGGGGACTCAGGGTGGATTACAATGCAACATATAGACATACAACATTTAGACACACAGAGGCTACTGACATTCCAGCTTCTGGCCACCAGGAGGAGCTGTCGCATTCTTTCACATATTTCCTGGATATATTTATGACCTCATAAATCAGTTAAAATTAGCCTCCCCACAACGTGGTACCTTAATTTCCTACTTGACAGATTCAACTGTCTTTCGGGTTGCAAAGGTCGACAACAAGCTACACTTAATTGGTCGAGAGCTCACCCCGACCCAGGCAGGCCTCAAACTCTTGACCTTCTGGTCAGTAGAGATCTTATGCAGCTGACACCCAGCCAGCTGTGCCACATTCCCGGTGTATATACATATAATATTGATAATATTATAATTTAATACAATATAATACTAATAATATATTACAATTATATATTTTATATTACATGTAATATTTCTAATATTACAATATAATGGTACAATATAGTAATATATAATACTAATGATGTGCTATGGTAATAATATAATGTATTGTATTTACTTATTACTTGTAAGCCACTCTGAGTCACCTTCGGGGTGAGTATGGCAGCACATAAATATTGTAAATAAATAAATAAACAATAAAATCCTGCTAGAGCACAGCCATACTATCCCTCTATCCTGCCTTGGTCAGACCACACCTGGAATCACACTGTGCCTAATTCTGGGAACCCCAATTAAAGAAAGACGTTGACAAGCTGGAATGTAGCCAGAGTAGGGCGACTAAAATAGTCAAGGGTCTGGAGAATAAACCCTATGAAGAGTGGCTGAAAGAGCTGGGCAGGTTTAGCCTGCAGAAGGGAAGGCAGAGATAAATATGTAAAGGGAAGTCATAAGGAAGAGGGAGCAAGCTTGTTTTCTGCTTCCCTAGAGACTAGGACACAATGGAACAATGGCTTCAAACTACAGGAAAGGAGATTCCATCTGAACATGAGGAAGAACTTCCTGACTGTGAGAGCTGTTTAGCAGTGGAACTCTCTGCCCCGAGTGTGGTGGAGGCTCCTTCTTTGGAGGCTTTTAAACAGAGGCTGGATGGCCATCTGTCAGGGGTGCTTTCAATGTGATTTTCCTGCTTCTTGGCAAAATGGGGTTGGACTGGATGGCTCACGAGATCTCTTCCAACTCAGTGATTCTATTCTATGCCCTGAAACTGCACAACACCCCTAATTCCGGCTGTGAAAGCCATCGAAAATACATTGTCCCATTATCATTTTGGTGTTTTCAGCTACCTTGTGTTTGTAAAAATGTATAAACTAAATTTCCCATAGTCTTCACCATGTGGTTACTCATCTCTTCACAACATTTTGGCTATGATACGAATTTTTCATAATTTGGGGGGAAAATTCCTTCAGAATTTCAATAGGAAAGACATGATTTTGAAAGAAATGAAAATGGACAAGACATCCACTCAGACCCCAGACTTGAGAACTTGAGGGGCGGGGGAGAGATCCACTCAGGAGCAGGATTCAGAGTGAATAACTCGAAACCCTGGATTTGCATTTCTGTATATTCAACTGTGTTAATGATCAATGGCTATTAGCCCCTTTTCCCTGCAGTGTCTCTTCGACTTTCACAGCTACACAGCAGGTATGTACAACATGGTTCTATTCACACTGGGAATAGCTGCACCAACTGAATTTGATGAGGCCAATTAAGGAGAACTTCATTTCTGATAGCTTTAGGAGGAATTGCCCAAACTTGCATTTTCTAATTTCAGATGAAAAAAATTATTAAAAAGACAAGAAGGCAAACTGACATATTTCCCATCAGTATATTATCGAAGACTTTCATGGCCAGAATCACTGGGCTATTGTGGGTTTTTTGGGCTATATTGCCATGTTCTAGAAGCATTCTCTCCTGACATTTCACCCACATCTATGGCAGGCACCCTCAGAGGTTGGGAGTCTGTTGGAAACTAGGAAAATTGAGTTTATCTGTGGAAAGTTCAGGGAACATGACCATATAGCCCGAAAAACCCTCAACTTTCCCATCAGTCGTTTCGAATATAAGGTCAGATCAGTCTGCAATGTTACAATGTGAAGAAACAGTTGCATGGGGATAACAATAATTTATTCAGAAATGTAATATTTTTTCTTATGCTTCATACCATGGGGTATACATAGATGCAAAATTCATATTGTCCCTTAAGCGAGTAGATTCTGCATGGTGCTAAGCAATATATCACTGCACTATGTGGCCCTGTGACATTACTCCAGTAACCAGCAGTAACAGTGGTAATAACGGGATCATTAATCTTTTAGTTTGCCCTCTTAGCAGAGCTCATGTTATTGTAATTTAGTAAAATGAAATGTGGGCCAAGAATACACAGCTGTGCCATTAACATTCCAAGAGCAGCTTTCTTTTATTCCCTCTCTTCATACCTGCATTGTAGATATTGTGTCTGTTTCATTTACCAAGGTGAAAATCTTAGCCCAAAGTGCACAATGTTTCAAAACCTCTGTAAATATTTGACACTTTCTTTTCTGCTTTGAACAAAGGATAAAAAAGGTTTTCAGAACATCAGTCCAAGAGGTGAGCCAAAAAGGTGGGTTTTGTGGTCTTCTGCCTAGGATTCCAACCCGAGAGATTTTCATGAGATCTGTAAAGTTTGAAGGACCATGCTCATTACTTTGGAAGAATGTACTAGGGTCACTGTGGGGTGGAATGGACTAGTTGCCAAACGTTTCCCATTTATTTATTTATTTATTTATTTATTTATTTATTTATTTATTTATTTATTTATTGTATCAGGAGCGAATCAAATAGTTGTATTGCATTAACCCACTGCAACGCTGGGGCATACATGTTGGTATATATGAAGAGCTCATGAATGTGTGGTTGAAAGGGTTCAGAGTGTACTGACCATAAATGGTCTAGCCCAGAGTTTCTTAATCTATGCTCCTCCTCTAGATGTTTTGGACTTCAGATTCCACATTTCGTAATAGTTGGTAAACTGGCTGGGATTTCTGAGAGCTGAATTCAAAACACTTGGAGGAGCACAGTTTGAGAGACATTGATCTAGCCCATGCATGGGCAAACTTCAGCCCTTCAGTTGTTTTAGACTTCAACTCCCACAATTCCTAACAGCCTGCCAGCTGTTGGGAATTATGAGAGTTGAAGTCCAAAAACCTGGAGGGCCGAAGTTTGCCTATACCTGGCCTAGCTCATGCAAACCCATGACCCTCTCAGTGCACAATGGGCACATGAATCTCCATCCATGTAATGATAAGAGCACCAGTGTGCCTTTTGGTTTTTACCCAGACCATCATAAGGTTGTTGTTTGTAAACACTTAAATTATGTGTGTTGTAACAAGACAAATCTGAGGATCTAGTCCTCTCATTATGGCCAACCATCTTGAGCAAACATGTAAACAACCACAATGGGAATTCTATGCAGAAGGAAAAGCCAAACAATCTGAGTTTGGACTATGTATCTGGGGAAGAAGGAATGGAAAAGAAACTCTGGTAACACTCCAGATTAGGTGCTCAATTGGACACCCACTATTTGTTTTCAAAAGCAACTCACACAACTTTTCTAGGAGCCACAGAGGAGCAATGGGTAAAACCTTTGTGCCGGTTCAACTGCTGACCTGAAGGTTGGGTTGCTGACCTGAAGGTTGCTAGTTCAAATCCATCTGTCAGCTCTACTTGTGGGGACATGGGAGAAGCCTCCTAGCAGGATGGTAATACATCCGAGCATCCCCTGTAGATGGCCAGATGCAACATGCGATATGTTCTGAAATGGTTTCTGACACGATACAAAACAACTCTTCTAGTATAGCATTTGGTCCTGTAATAAACACCATGCAAATCTATTAGAAATTCACAAAATGAAGTATCTCTTTTCTTACAAGTCCCGCATTTCATCAGGGCTCTATAAGACACTCTTACGTGGGTTTTTTTCATTTCTAATTTGGCATATTATGCAGCACTGCTATAACTTTCCATTGTGGAAACACCACATACATGGTCTGGGTCTGTGTGCATATGCTTGTGCATACAGTGCTTTTGTTATTCCTAAGAGGTCAAATTTATCAAGGATGCAGCTTAACTAAAACTGATAGGGAAATCACCAAGGGAAGGAAACAGAAGCACTTAAGTGCAGTTTAGGGGCTCTGCTCGCACTGCCAGCTCTTGTTGTCTTTCTGCTTCTGTTTGTTCCCAGCAAGTCTCCTGGGCCTTCAGAGAGAAGAGCAGGAAAACACTCAAGGCAGAGGAATGACACTATCATTTGGTTCTCCCGAGCACTGTTTTTCAGTGACTTGAGTGGCCCTTTGTATGACAGCTTCTTGTATTTCCCAGCGGACTTTGCTAGAATATCTTCCATGGGTCTTGTGGAAGATTTAGAAGTGGCAAGAGAAGCAGAAGCTATAGCAACACAAGAAGCTGATGCAATGCAGGTCAAGGCTGTGGCCCAAACCCGAATGTTAATCTCTACTAGAGAAGGCCAACGGAATCAATACATATTGTGTATGTGTTGACTTAAATGGTTCTCAATGGTCAGTGGGTCTTTTCTAGTTGAGACCTGAAAGTACATATAAAGCAATGTCTATCTAATAGAGGACTGCTCTTTAAGAGTTCTCTGCAGAGTCTTCTCAATCTTCTGCAGACTTGATTCTTCACAATGGAGATCTTGGCTTTTCTTCATGAATGAAGATTCAGGAAGGACTCATCCCATGCTTTCTACAAGTGTGTTGATGATTCGGAGGTTGGATGTGTCCTTCGAGCCTGTGCAATGGATTTTTCTGGTGGAGCACAGCGTGCACAGAACTGGCCTCACCCTTTAAACCAAAGGTTCATCTGCCAGGGCCTAGCAAGCTGGGACGGTGGCAGCAAGGTTGTAGGTTGGTTTGAGTTTCCTTCTCTTTCCGGGCCGTCCATCAGAACTAGTCAACCCACTGCCACCCTTCGAAGGGGAACCGCTAACTCCATCCTCCACTGTGAAGAGCCTCGGTGTCATCCTGGACTCTAAAATGACGATGGAGGCCCAGATTGCCTCCACGAGCAAAAGGGCCTTTTTCCACCTACGTCAAGCGAGACAACTGGCGCCCTACCTACCAACGGAGGCGCTGGCCACGGTGATCCATGCCACGGTTATGTCGAGGCTGGATTACTGCAACGCCTTATAAGTGGGTTTACCTCTGTCAGTAACTCGCAAGCTGCAGATTGGGCAGAATGCTGCCGCCAGGCTCCTCACAAAAATACCAATGAGGTGTCACATAACGCCTTCTTTACAGCACTTGCACTGGCTGCCGGCCGAGCACAGAGTCCTCTATAAGACCCTGACCCTGACAGTTAAGGCCTTGAGGGGCCAGGGTCCTACATACCTAAAAGACTGCCTGATGCCACCCATCCATCTGAGGGCACCACGGCCAGCCTACGAGAACCTTCTCTATGTCCCAGATCCGAGAGAGGCTCATCTGGAGTCCACGAGACAGAGATCTTTCTCCATTGAGGCCCCTGTCCTGTGGATCTCTCTCCCGCCAGACCAAAGAGCCATCCTCGACCTGCCTTCATTTCTGGCGGGACTTAAGACATGGCTATTCAGAACAGCATATGCATGAGTGACAATCGGTGATCTGGAAACTGTCTATTCCAATATTTTAGCATTTTAATACTTTAATATTTTAATATTTTAATACTGCTAATGTCAAGTTGTATAAGTTGCCCGGAGCACACTGTGGAGGGTGACTCATAAATAATAAAATTAGTTAGTTAGTTAGATGGTTGACCTTACATGGTTAACGAGCACCATCTGTCCAGGTTTGAAATCCAAGTTTTCCTTCTCCTAGGATGGTTGCCAAAAGGCTAGAGAGCCCATCCTGCCCTTTGACGCTCTTTGTCAGACCCTTCGGTTGTGACCTGTCTGGCATGGGAGGCCCTACCGGTGGCTATTTTGCCACCGCCAGCATAGCTCACAACTTCATTAGGGTATGCAAGCCTCTCCCTCACAACAAGGGGGTGCCAATGGAGAGGATACTAGATGGATACACAATGATACACAATGGACATACTAGAGATTGATTCTGGCATCAGAATCAAGGGTTTGGAGAACAAGCCCTATGAGGAGCAAATAAATATTGAAATAAATAGAGCGTTCCTACTTATTGCGGGAGGTCCTGGAATGTGACCCCTGTGATAAGTGAGGGAACACTGTAAACTACTAAAAAATGTAGAAATATTAAAATTCACTTATTGCGGGAGGTCCTGGAACGTAGCCCAAGCAATAAGTGAGGGAACACTGTATAGGATTGATAAACTCTAAGTAAGGAAGGTACTTTGATGCTACTAGAGGCCATATTGGCTGGGACTAGAGTCTCCACGTCTAACAGAAACAGATAGAAATGACAAACAAACGGCTTAATTGCTTAGATAATGGTAATAGGATGTTGCTGTATAGATTGTTTTGGAAACCACATCCTTTCAAAATGTACTTTTCTATCATTTGAACTGGAAGGGTTTCTCCGTAAATGCAAGTTATACGGAAATGATAGAAAGTCTGCTATCTCATTCTCATTAAGACTCAACATGCTGATCCATGTTTAATGTGTGTAACGGAAATCCTGTGCCTCCCTTCCCTCTGTCTTCATCTTGTAATCCACATCAAAGATTACCTTAATCGCTAGGAAGGCAACAAGAAGATTTCTGCATTCGGAACAGCTCTATTTATTGATAAGCGATGGAGCTGCAGACAATCTGTGCCTATCACTGGAGCATATCACGTCGGCAAGAAAGGTATTTTTCATCTCTTGGATGCTAGAGGAGTCTCTTGTGTAGAGCAAAATGCCCTAAAGCCCTCAGACTTCTTTCAGTGATTCACTGCCTTTGTTGTTCGTGACTGAAGAATCAACCAGCAATCATTGTGGCAGACATTCTTTACAAAGAAACATGCCCCCACCCCAAAGCACAGAGAGTAGGGGAGAAGAAAATTAAAAAGTGCTTTATGGTGGAACCCCCCATTTTCCTTTCGTTTTGTAAGAGAAGGAAGAGCAATTACCTTTGAATTAGGAAGTCCATAGTACTCTGCACTGGCAGTGATCAACTACACCTTTTCCTCTTACTGTGTAAAGTCTTGTCCTCTACCACACATAGTATTTTGTTACATTCTATCTTGATCTAGTTATAAAGAAGACCCACTGAGTTCAACAAAGTTACTCTCTAGTTGTATGCCTATTTAGGGCACCATTATTGCCGTTTGTGAAGAATTCAGTGTTGTATCCTTTTTCTTCCTTCCTCTTCTCAACTAGTCTAGTGTGCTTGTACTACAGCAACCAGTACCTAGAATGGCCATTCATGAATGCACAGGATCATTTCTTTCTTTTCAGCCATGGCTTAGGCAAGGGAAGAAAAATGCCATCAGTTTCTTTCTTCAATGCTCTGGAAGGGTGAGCATGAGGCTTAGTGGAGCCCTCTTTCCATTTGGCTAGCCTTCAGTAGGTAAAGGTAAAGGTTTTCCTCTGGTATTAAGTCCAGGTGTGTCTAATGCTGGGGGTTAGTGCTCATTTCCATTTCTAAGCCAAAGAGCCAGCGTTGTACGTAGACACCTCCAAGGTCATGTGGCTGGCATGACTACATGGAGCACCGTGACCTTCCCACCAGAGCAGTATCTATTGATCTACTAACACTTGCATGTTTTCAAACTACTAGTTTGGCAGATCTGCGGATAATCGTGGGAGCTCACGCTGCTCCCTGGATTCGAACCTGGGAACTTTCAATCAGCAAGTTCAGCAACTCAGCTGTTTAACCCACTGTGCTACTGGGGTCTCAGTATGTGCTAACTAATGTGTATTTACTCAATGGCAAGACAATGGCAGGACATTGTCCCACATTGTGTTGACAATGTGTGAGAAATAGGGAAATAATGCAGCTAGTAGTCTCCATTGCCGGCAAACCGGAAGATGAAAGGGCAGCAGATTGGGAACGGGTAATGGCAGAGTACATAATAAACACCCATAATAAATCCACAATAGATGTTTCTGAAATGCAAAGTCACTGCTGGAGCAGTTTGAGATTTATTGTCGAAGGCTTTCATGGCTGGGATCACTGGGTTGTTGTAGATTTTTCAGGCTACATCTTGGCTTTTCTTCATGAACGAAGATTCAGGAAGGACTCATCCCACACTTTCTACAAGCACGTTGACGATTTGGAGGTTGGATGTGTCCTTCGGGCCTGTGCAATGGATTTTTCTGGTGGAGAACAGCGTGCACAAAACAGGCCTCACCCTTTAAACCAAAGGTTCGTCTGCCAGGGCCTAGCAAGCTGGGACGGTGGCAGCGAGGTCCTCAGGTCGTAGGTTTGGTTTGAGTTTCCTTCTCTTAGATGGTTGACCTTACAGGGTTAGACGAGCACCATCTGCCCGGGTTCGAAATTAGAGTTTTCCTTCTCCTAGGATGGTTGCCAAAAGGCTAGAGAGCCCATCCTGCCCATTGACGCTCTTTGTCAGACCCTTTGGTTGTGACCTGTCTGGCATGGAAGGCCCTACCGATGGCTATTTTTCCACCGCCAGCATAGCTCACAACTTCATTAGGGTACGCAAGCCTCTCCCCCTTGACAAGGGGGCGCCAACGGAGAGGAGAGAACCTCACAACCTCAGAGGATGCCTGCCATTGTGCTGGCGAAATGTCTGGAGAGAATGTTTCTAGAACATGGCCATATACTAGCCCAAAAAACCTACAACAACCCTGTATGAGATTAGTTCACTGAGATTGTATACAATCATAAAGTTGGAAGAGACCTCATGGGCCACCCAGTCCAGCCCCCTGCTGAGAAGCAGGAAAATTGCCTTCAAAACCTTCAAGAAGGAGCCTCTACCACACTCCTGAAAACACGTCTGTAGACTCCTTCAATGTGCATCCAGCAACCCTAAAATGACCTTTTATTTTTTAAGAACAACAGCTTTGAGACAAGCTGCAGATTGGTTTTCAAGCAAGTTTACAACAGTCATATGACGATAAAATTATTTGAGGCTAGGGAGCCTGCAAAGTGGGTTACAAGCCTCATATGATAACATCCTTTGCCTCCTTAATAAGAGCTGGATCTAGTGAAGAAGGGAGAGGCTGGGGAGATAACTGAACTTTCATGATCTCATGGCTCGTTGCTCTCCAGCTGGAGAGCACTGCTGAGGTTCTCATCCCAGATTACCTGTTAGAGCTGTCAGTGAGCAAAGCCCAAGTGCCCTCCTCTCCTTCCACCATCAGACCACTTTGGCAGTTTCCTTATATCCTGGAATGGGAGACAAGCTGTCTAGTGTCTAGGCTTTTTTGTTTTTCCTACTTACCATTGATGTCTCTATCTCTGGATCAATCTGAATGGCTTTGCAATGTGTCGTTCTACTCCAGAAATGAATTGGGCCAATCTTCTGATCTAACCAAGATGTGCTATAAATCAGTCCTAACTGGACTATTTTGTTTTGGACCAAAACTAATGGATTGGTTCCAGGCATTGCAAAGTCTGGGGTTGAAATTCAGTCATGTGTTTGGTGTTGAAAGAAAGTCACCTCACCTAACCCATGGATGGGTTCTTCTTCTATAACAGCTACATAGTAGGAAGGGACAACATAGTGTGTATAATTTTCAACACACCTCACAACTTCTGAGATTGCCTGCCATAGATGTGGGTGAAACGTCAGGAGAGAATGCTTCTGGAACATTTATTTCTTATTTATATATTTATTTATATATTTATATGCCGCCCTTCTCACTCCGAAGGGCTTACAAGTAATATGTAAATACAATATATTATATTATTACCATAGCACAATATTAGTATTATATATTACTGTGAGGCCACTTTAATTTCTCAATGAGACACACGGAGACCTCCGGTAGATCCAACTGAGTTTATTGAAGGAACAACACCTGTAAAGCCAGAAGTGCTTTTCTACCACCACCATACACCTTTATACCCTTGGACCCCCGTGACAACCCCTCCCCTACATATGCAATGTTCATGAGGGTTACATCATTTTCCCCGGACACGCAAGATCCAAGAAGGTTACATCACCCCCCTTGGTTGGCAATGTTCATGAGGGTTGCATCATCCATGCTGGCCAGCTGTTCTTTGTTTAGTCTATGTCAGATCCTGGATCCCGCCGGCCTTCACCAAGGTCGTGGGCATAGGAACATGACATATTACTATATTGTACTATACCATTATACTGAAATATTATTAGTAATATTACATGTAATATAAAACATATACATATAATATCATATTATTAGTAGTAGTATTATACTACATTATAATATTATTAATATATGTATATACTAGGCATGGATTAGAATCCTAAAATCGCGATTCTAAAATCAAATGGGGGATTTTTTTGATTAGTAATAGAAAGACTTACAAAAAATTTTCCAAAAAGTTCTAAAATGTAACGTAACTACTAACGAAATTCTAAATTGGTTCTAAAGTCTGAAAAGCAGGGAAACAGGACTGACACTGTTTTAAGCACAGGCAAATCAAGGGGCAACATTTCCCTTGGTTTCCTTGCAGGGAGATATAAAGCATTAATATATTATTATTATTATTAAATAAAATAGTCAAGGCTTGCTTCTCCAGAGCATTTATTAGAATTAAATAATAAATTCTAATAGTAAGAATGTAGTAAGGGTGATAGTGACCTGGAGGGTATGAGGAACGTGCTCTTGGTAAACTAGAACATGCTCTTAGGTTTGTAGTTAGAGCCCTGTCAATTTTACAGTATTTCAATCCATGTCTGTTATCAATTATGTAAGGCCACAAGCACTCTAGTGCCCTCAAGAACAAGCAAACATATTATTATAATTATGTCAGGCCCAAGTTGTTTCTATAATTATTTTAGTATTATTATTACTTCGCTGTGCGTCTCCCATTGATTTTGAGAGCTGTTGTTGCTCTTAGACACCTTAAAGTCATATGGCTTGGCATGACTGCATGGATTGCTGTTATTTCCCACCAGAGCAGTACCTATTGATCTACTCACATTTACATTGATCCCAGTGGCATCAATAACAAGTAGGGTCCTTCTTCCAGGAAATTAGAAGGGGTAAATATTATTAATATATTTATTATTATTATTAGAATTAAATAATGCCCTGGGCCCTTCTTCCAGGAAATTAGAAGGGGTAAATATTATTAATATATTTATTATTTTTATTAGAATTAAATAATGCCCTGGGCCCTTCTTCCAGGAAATTAGAAGGGGTAAATATTATTATATTTTTTTTAATTAGAATTAAATGCCCTGGGCCCTTCTTCCAGGAAATTAGAAGGGGTAAATATTATTATATTATTTATTATTTTTATTAGAATTAAATGCCCTGGGCCCTTCTTCCAGGAAATTAGAAGGGGTAAATATTATTATATTATTTATTATTTTTATTAGAATTAAATGCCCTGGGCCCTTCTTCCAGGAAATTAGAAGGGGTAAATATTATTATATTATTTATTAATTATAAAATAGTTGCCTACCTTCTCCAGAGGTCTTTTCACTGCAGCTTTCTCCCCATTCATTTTGCCATAGATCTCTAGGAGGTTTGAACTCTATGGCTTTTCCTTGAATCTGCACTTTTCCTGCTCCTCTCTGGGCTGTTTTCAACCCCCTTCTCCCATTGTTCCCTGCAGTTTAAAGCGCTTTTTTCCTGAGTCCTCCAGCCGCTCAAGGACTTCCGGTTTCGATCTCTCTATGGTTCTGGCTGGTTTTTCTCTTCCTGGAGGCAAGGCCTTTCAGTTAAAGTAGGCCTCGAGCATGGAAAGGCCCCATCTGACTGTGAGTAATGTCTGGGATTTTGAATTTTGGATTTTGGAGGGGGTAATAGGGAGCCTTCCGAAATATTTAGAATTCTAACGAAATTTTGGGCCCAGGGGGTTTGAAAAAGAAAGTCCACTTCCGGGATTGGCCTTGCGATCCGTAAAAACTTGAAAGTCCCATTACATACGAATCACTTACGAATTCTTTTGATTTTCATAACTTTTTTCTCATGCCTAGTATATACAATATATTACATTATAGTACATTATTAGAAAAGTTTATTTATTTATTTATTTATTCGAACTTCTAACCCGCCACTCCCCAAGGGCTCGGGGCAGTTTACAGAAGGCATAAATGCAGAATAAACAATAGAACAATGGCAATAGGGAAGGGGAAAAGGGGAGGGGTATAGGAACAAGGGCACAGGCCCAGATCATGGCCTTTTGGCGCCCTAGGCCAAAGGCTCTGCCCCCATTCCGCCCCCGCCCCACCTCTTCCTCCTCGCTGGCGCGAGGAGGAAGGAAAGCCCCACCCCCGGAGCCGATGCTGCACATGCGCGGCAGTAGCCCCAGGGGCGGGGCCTCCCTTTCGCCCCTCCCTCCCTTCTAAAGCTGTCATCCCGTCCTCAGAAGTGGGCGATTTCACCTGCTTCTGAGGGTGGCATGAAAGGGGACTTTAGGAGGGAGGGACCAGGAAGCTCCCTGGCTGCTCCCTCCTTCTAAAGCCCCCTGCATGCCGCCCTCAGAAGCAGGCGATTTCGGCCGCTTCTGAGGGTGGCACACATGGGGGCTTTAGGAGGGAGGGAGGAGCCAAGGGGAACAGAGCAAGGGAGGGCGGTGGCTGTGGATGGCGCTTCCGCCGCCGCGCGCATGCACACTTTTTTGGGGGGATTTTTTTGAATATTTGGGGGGAATTTGTTTTGAATTTTTTAAAAACTTGTTTTGGGGGGTCCGGATTTGCTGCCCCCCCCCCCAAGGCCATCAATTTCCGGTATTCGCCCAATAGCTCCTCAATCAACAGGGGGTCGGGTCGGTCAACAGGTACACCACATGAACCCCGGGGCCTTTGCGGAGAGGTGCCTCTCCAGCTCTCCGGGGACTCTGCCGGGTGCGATTCCATCTCGATTGGGTTTGGCCCTCTCCTGGGGATTGATCCCGCTGGGCATCTCCTGCCAAGGGATCTCAGTATATAGGCCGTAGTGGCTGTCACCAGGCGGACAACCCACCGGTTTGGGTGTTCTTCCTCCTCGTTCTCCTCAGCTCCCGTTGTGGGTCCCGTTGTGGGTCCTCGTCCAAACTGCAAGGTTGTCCTTCTGCAGAGGCTCCAGCACAGGGATATTGGTTTACCCAGCGAAATCAGCCCATTCGGGGTCTGCGGATCACCTAAGACCACTTCTTGCGGTCTGGGATCGAACGCAGGCTCTCCTGGGTATGATTGGCAGTGTCGGTACGTCCTAACAATGGTTGCGGTAGCGGGATCGGGCAGGCAAGGCTGGAGCTCACCCGCAGGGAGCTCTACAGCCACTGCCATCTTGCTCCAAAGAAAACAGTGCAGGAGACAAGGTGGAATTGTCTTTCTCTCTTCATTCTGGTCCCAGAGCACTAGTTGGTGCTGAGCCCATACAGTCTGGAAAACTCACAGCAACACAGTGATTCTGGCTGGAGCCCTCAGTGACGCAATAGGTTAAACCCTTGTGCTGACAGAACTCATCGACCGAAAGGTTGGCAGTTCGAATCTGGGGAACTGGGTAAGCTACCATCTGTCGAGCTCTAGCTTCCCATGCGAGGACATGAGAGGAGCTTCCCACAGGATGATAAAGACATCAATCATCTGGGCATTCCCTGGGCAACATCCTTGCAGACAACCAATTATCTCACACCAGAAGCGGCTTGCAGTTTTTCAAGTCGCTTCGACATGGAAAAAAAGTTATTCCAGCCATGAAAGCCTTTATTTATTTATTTATTTATTTATTTATTATTTGCATTTGTATTCCGCCTCTTCCCGAGGGCTCGTGGCGGGTTACAAGACATACATAGTGATCGGCAGGCAACACTCATGCCGACTCACGAACAAAATAAAACAATGCTATAACCATAAAAATAACAAAAATGATACTAAAAACATCATTAAAACATTGTTAAAATTACACTAAGTGACAAAAACGGTAACACAGAGTCATAAATCGATTGAAGGCAAGAGGCGTTATATGTCAACCGAAGGCCTGCTTGAAAAGGAAGGTCTTACAGGCCCTGCGGAAGGGGGCGAGCTCCCGTATGGCTCTAGCCTCCTCCGGCAGGGCATTCCAGGCCGTTGGAGCTGCTACTGAGAAGGAGCGCTGCCTAGTTGATGATAGGCGGCAGAGGCGGATCGGTGGAATCTCCAGCAGGTTTTGCTCTGCTGAGCGGAGTGATCTCGGGGATCGTATGGGGCAAGGCGGTCCAAGAGGTACGCAGGCCCTAGACCGTACAAGGCCTTAAAGGTCAACACCAGCACCTTGAAGGTGATTCGGTACTCAATTGACAACACAAAAGACAACTCATAGTTTGCATATTTCACTGAGCGTACACAGTGCACTGAGCATAACTATACATTTAAACATATTTCTTATATAATAAATATTTTCTAGTTTCATTTTCTATATTTCGATCTGGATATTTAAATTTAATGAATTTAGCTTTCATCCACTTTAAAGTCTGTTCTTTCTATGTGCAGCTGTGGGTCTATTTCTTGTTCTTTCTTTCTTGACTGTCTTCAATTGTTATTCCACGTTTATGCTATTTTCTGCTAGTAGTATGACATCATCTGCACATTTTAAATGGCTGGCGTTCCTTACTCCAGTTTCCATGCCTCCTTCCTCAGAGTTTGATCCCATTTCCCATTGAAACACATCTGGGTTTTTTAAAATCACATTTTGCTTTGCAAGAATAAATCTTGAGATTTAGCACCAACTTGAGTTTTTCTTCCCGTCTTGTGTCTTTCATTGTGGCTCTTATTTTTCCCATATCTCTACCAAATGCTAAACTTGGCGCCTTCTCATAATACTCGGTGTTGGGTTTTTTCTTTCTTATATAGCCAGGTAAATGTCATTCTAGGTATACAAAGCTTGATATTATACTTCTGAGCTGAAGTCATGCTGGAGATGTGGAATTATAGAAGTGCTTCATAGCAGGGAATGGCTTAAGAAATAACTTTGCTGTGAAGTCAATAAACTCTGAAGACACAAAAACTTTCCTAGGGTCTCTTAATCACACGTAAGAGTCAGTTTCTAAGGAAAATAACCTTTTATTTATTTCATGGCAGCAACAATCACCATAGACTGATGTACCCACTATCCTAGGTGATTTACTCTAACAACTGGTGTTGATGGAAGCTGCAGTCCATCAACATTAGGAGAATCAATGGACGGAGGAGAGTTTGGATAGCCTTTGATCCCTAATTTTGCTTTATTTAACCTTAGTTTCATGACATATGGAGCCCCCGATGGTGCAGTGGGTTAAACCACTGAGCTGCTGAACTTGCTGATCAAAAGGTCACAGGTGTGAATCCAGGGAGCGGTGTGAGCTCCCACTGTTAGCCCCAGCTTATGCCAGCCTAGCAGTTCGATAACATGCAAATTTGAGTAGATCTATAGTACTGCTCCAGCGGGAAGGTAATGGTGCTCCATGCAGTCTTGTTGGATAACTCCTAATAACAGTGCCATTAGATCTTTCCACTCAAAATTCCTGCACAAATTATTTGGTGTCCCAAACTGTGTCCCATATGCAATTCTATGCTTAGAATCTGTCCAATACTTTATAGAGGCCACTATCTGCCTAAACATCATAAAATTTTGGCTATATATTCACTATCAAAGCTCTAGTAACTCTTTGATCCAACTCAACTTGAGTGAACTACACCACTCAAAATGGTGTACAAAAGTCCTAGCAAAGATTGGGGAATTGGGCTCTGGGTTTGTGCAAATTCCTAGATGGAGTTAAGAGAAAGTGCAAAATTCAGAAGGCAGGACTGAGAGAATAATGTTCATGGGCATTAAAATGTCAGGATTGTAGAGTGGATGCCATGCTAAAGTGCTGGAACTTATGTAACATTGATCCAATTCTTTGGAACTGCCTAGTCAAAGGCACAGCGGAACATCCATGTTTTTAGATTGTTGCAGAAGGTGGACAGGGTAGATGCCAGTCTAATCTCCCTAGGAAGAGAGTTCCAGAGCCGGGGGGCTACCACTGAGAAGGCCCTCTCCCTTTTCCCCACCAACCGCTCTTGATCTTAGGGCTCGTGTTGGTTCATAGGGGAAGATGTGATAGTGAAGATAGGCAGGTCATGAACCGTTATGCCATTTCCACTCCATAGAGGAAGACTCAACAGTGTACCAAACGACAACAGGCTTTATCCCTGTAGTACAGGACAGCTGGATTCCATCTCTCATATTCTTCTGCACTGCGCACTCTACCAGGAACCAAAATCTAGCTTGCTACTACAAGTTTTAGATTCTATGAAAAACCGTTCAGACCCAGACAAAGTAATTATTCTTTTAAACTGCCAAAATTTTAACTGTTGCCTTTCAGTAGTAAGGTTCCTGAATGAGGTCTGTAAACTGAACGTGAAGGAAATGTAAAGTTTCTTTTTCTATAATTTATAGTGTATTTTATACTGTCTTGTTATATATGCCAATAAAAGCTTATTGGATTGGTTGAATCTGGGGAGCTGCATGAGCTCTCACTGTTAGCCCCTGCTTCTGCCAACCTAGCAGTTTGAAAACATGCAAATGTAAGTAGATCAATAGGTACCACTCTGACGGGAAAGTAACGGTGCTCCATGTAGTCATGATGGCCACATGACCTTGGAGCTGTCTATGGACAATGCCGTCTCTTTGACTTAGAAATTGAGGTGAGCATCAGCCCCCAAAGTTGGACACAATTGTACTTAATGTCAAGGAGAAAACCTTTACCTTTATCCTTATGACATAATCTAAAGGTATTACCTATGTGAAGGCATATATGGAAAGAAGGGGGGCTGTTAGCATTTCTTCCATATAGGAACCATGAACACCAAGAAGTCGAGGGGTAATAAACCTTTTGCATTTTGTGAAATGTTAATTTCCCCTGAAAGCTATGTATCTCTATTTTTTATTATGTTTTGCACTGAAAATCTCTGCTGGTAAGAGAACAGTTAGCTCCGTCCTCATCATAAACATGGATTTTATTTAATCAGAGACTCCTTGTTCCCAGTGAAGAAGACCTTAGTACTTTAGTTGCATGAATGCTAGGACGGCTACGACATATGAATTGCTTGTTTGAGCAGAAAGGTTTCTGTACTCTCTGTGCCTATGGCACCTTATCATTATATTTCAGTCAGGGAAAAAGAATGCCCAGGAGATAGTCATTAATAAAAATCATTATGAGCCAAGAAGGCACAACCTACATTGGATTAAGTCTTTGGGGTACTCAAAGGCTCTCCCAGATATTTCTGGGAGTGATTAGCATTCAGCTGAGTAAGAAGACATGAAAAGAGACGTGCTGCTTAGTGTAGCATCAAAGTGAAGGTCAGTCTCTTTTAAAAGCCCTCTTGGGTCCACGCTTGCAGGGCAGCAAAGAATTTCATCTGGCAACATTGCAAAGAAAGTGAAGCATTTATTTAAAGAGAAAGGGAGTTCAGAATCTCACAACAACCATTGCTGCATGCGTATTAATCATTTGGAGAAGAACGGGGTTGATGATATTCCAGGCACAGATAAGATTTTAGGATTGTTTTTCTGTGGGTAAATAAGCAGTGGGGAGTTTCTGATGCAGCTGGAGGAGGCAAGAAGACAAAGACCATGGGCATAATGACTGCAAAAAATGCAAGGCATTGGAGTAATAAGCTGGTGGGAGGCACACGGTTTTGGAACAAATGGAACTCTTAGTGTACTGCATCGGTGGAATTTGGCTTTCAGGCCTCATCTGGGGATGGAAATTCTAATTTGATGCAGTCTTTTATGGTAAATAAGATGACTCAAAAAACATTATTCTCAAAAAAAAGTTGATGGGAAGCTTCTTTATTGTTAGTCTCAGGGAAATCTTTGCACATTTTTGTCCAAAATATACAGAAAAATAAAATAATTGTCCTGTTTTAATGTTCAGGTTGCATTGTAGTAGACCAGGGGGAGGTTATGCTTATGCTTTTATGTTAAGCCACGTTGAGTCCCCTTTGGGAGAGATAAAGCGGGGTATAAATAATATATAATTATAATAATAGGAGCCCCCCAGTGGCACAGTTGGTTAAAGCACTGAGCTGCTGAGCTTGTTGACCGAAAGTTCGCAGGTTTGATTCTGGGGAGCGGTGGTGAGCTTCCCCTTTCAGCTCCAGCTTCTGCCAACCTAGCAGTTCAAAAACATGCAAATGTGGGTAGATCAATATGTACTGCTATGGCGGGAAGGTAACGGTGCTCCATGCAGTCATGCTGGTCATATGACCTTGGAGGTGTCTACGGACAATGCTGACTCTTCGGCTAAGAAATGGAGATGAGCACCAAACCCCAGAATTGGACATGACTGGCTTTAATGTCAGGGGAAAAGCTTTACCTTTACCTAATAATAATAATAATAATAATGTTTTATTTATAGTGTCAGAAGCAAGTTGGGGATACAGTTAAAAAGTATTCTTAAAAACAAACAAAGTTTAAAAACTTGGCATTATGCTAAATGTCCTTTAACCAGATGCTGGTCACTTGGAGTGCCCCTGGTGTCACTGTGAGAAGGTCCTCCATTGTGCATGTGGCAGGGCTCAGGTTGCATTGTAGTAGGTCAGGGGTAGGGAACCTATGGCTCGGGATCCAGATGTGGCTCTTTTCATGTTTTCATCTGGCTCTCCAGAGCAGCCTGGGCCTCGGTTTCCCAGCATGCAGCGCGGAGGAGTGACGCAAATGCACCACGACTGCTGCTTCCGCGCCACCATCGCAGCCTCTTCCTTATCCCCCCTGCTCTCAGGGCCATCTTCCTTCCTTTCTTTCTCCCCCTTCACCCTTTCCTTCTCCTTCTCTCTTTCTTTTTCCCTCCCTCTCCCTTTCCTTCTTTCCTCCATTCTTCCTCTTCCTTCCTTCCTTCCTTTTTCTTTCACCCTTCCCTTCTCTCCTTCCTTTTCCCTCCCTCTCTCCCCTTCCTTCTTTCCTCCATTCTCCCTCTTCCTTCCTTCCTTTCTTTCTCCCCTTCACCCTCTCCTTCTCTCCTTCCTTTTCCCTCCCTCTCCCCCTTCCTTCTTTCCTCAATTCTCCTTCTTCCTTCCTTTCTTTCCCCCTTCACCCTTTTATTCTCCTTCTCTCCTTCCTTTTCCCTCCCTCTCTCCCCTTCTTTCCTCCATTCTCCCTCTTCAAACTGAGGTCGAATCAAGCAGTCCCAAAACCAAAGGATTAAACCGCAGAGAGTTCCCAATATTCCTCTTGGCCCATGGCCGAAGTCGCACCACCACCAGACCTTTTTTTCCTTCTGCCCCACCTCAATGCCCCACACTACTACACCAACTTTGTCCCTCCCCAGCAAGCCCAGCCACCATTGCCTGCCATTACCCCATCTGCACCACATATACACAGCAAACATCATACTGCACATAACAACAAACCAGGACAATTTCCCCCAGCACCCACCAAAACCTTATACATAGCAACAACACATTAAACTCCATAAACAGGCCACAGCAAGACAAAAGCCAAAATACATTTCCCTCCCATTCCTTCCCCCGAGCCCAGGCACCAAAACAATTCTAAGCAACTTTATACTTCACATAACATTGCAAGAACATTTCTCCCAGTGTCTACCCAGCCCCACACATCCCAAAGAACACACTCAACCCCATAAGCAAACCAAATCAAGACCACAGCAAATACATCCCCCATACCGCCAGGTCACAACAGCCTGGCGACCTCCTGCAAGCCCAATGCTAGGCCGCTGCAGTACCGCTAGCCACCACTAGGCCCGAAACGCCCTCCCTTTTCCCAACCGCAAAGAGAAACTTTCCCAAAACTTAAAGAAACAAAGCAAAAACAATAAACAAACCCCCCAGAGACCTCCCCTCCACTCTTACCTTGCCTCCGGACCACTCACCGATCGTCCGAACTGCAACCGGCCACTAACGGGGGCCCGGCGAGCGGACAGCACCTTGGCATGCCCGCTCGCCCCGTCGCCATCTTGCTTTCTGAGGGTGGGGGGAGCGCTCCCCGAGGGGGGGAGGCAATCCGCGGATAAGTGAGATCTCCATAAGAACCCAATGTATTCAGTATCCACAAGTTGAAAGTTTAACCAATTTGCCCCGTTTCTGTCCCACAAGCACTCTGCCCCTTCCTCCTATCTTGTCTCCACTCTTTCTTCTCCCCTCTTTTCCTCTCTGGCCTGGGGGAAGCCCAGAAGAGCGGCCGCTCGCGCTCAGTTCATCTGAGGATAATCGGCCCCCACCTTTTTCGCATTAAAGTCCCACTCTCTCTACAGCAACTCCTTGCCCAAAAGCAGCAGCAAGTCAGCGATATGGACTAAAAAGGATCTTGAAGGGGGGAGCAGGTCCCCAGCCTTCTGCCAACTTGGGAGACTTAGTGCTCAAGTACCCGAACTCATTTTTCTCCGTTTCTAGTCATTTTCTTTCCTGAACGAACTCAAGGTCCTTTCCCTGGCTGGAAACTGTCAGGGGGCCCAAAAGTGCATCTATGGACTCTGGGAGAAGGAGAGATGCCCCTGCCTCAGTAGATCGCCTCCAGGAGGCCCTTTGGAAGGGATCTGTGCGAGCAGGGGGGCTTTGATCTGGCAACCCGGGTCTCTGGGCTGGGATATATAGTTCGCTCAAGGATACTGATCATGGATTCTTTTTACTGCTAATTCATTGCTTTGGGTTAGCCCCGTACAAGCGGTCTCACCCAGGATTACTGCCCACAGACCCTCTCCCCGGCATTGTAGATTTATAGTTTCTCCAAAGACACTTTCCCAGTTGGACGTTTCCTGCCCTTTTCCCCTTTTCTGCCCCTTGGACTCTCAATGACTTTGCCATCCTACCGCACCCCAGGAACTGCAATGCCTCAAGCCAAGGACAGTGCTTACATCTAGAAGGACTACAACTCCCAGAAGGAAAGCAGCATTTTGCTGTTTGTTTTAAAGATCATTATCTCTTGAAAGGGGGGCTGCTTGGGAATGTTATGGGATGATTCCTGGGGATCTCTGTCTTGTCTGATTGTACCCTTATGTGTTCCCCTTCTGTGTCACTGTAACATTTAAGATAATGCCCTCAGCTGAGCATTCCAAAGTTTAACAGAATGCAATAACCACCTTTTCCCATCCATTTTTCCCTTGCACAAATAATATTTTCGGGAGATGCTAGGTTCCTTCGTGGGGGAAGGCCCACAATCTTTGCTCAGGTCTCCCTGCACATGTGTCTATTTTACGTCGGAGCTTGCCCATTTAATGGTATATGTGCTTGGACATATTTAATCATAACCCAGAGACATGGCTGCTCCATTGCGAGATTCAGACCCTTGCAAACCAGCCGAAATAGACATTTTCCTGGATCATTTTAAACTAAGAAACCATCTTTCCCACTCAGCCAGTAACTCCCAGACAAAGGAAGTTTCGGCAAGGACAAACAAAACCATTAAGTACTCAAATTAACAAAAGACCAGGTGAGCTTGAGCTCCACATCGGACGCTCGCCCATCCCATGGCAAATGTAAACAAAAGGCAACTTCCCCTTCACCCATCCGCTCCTTTGTGCCCTTTCCCGCCTTGCGCAGCCAGCCAGGATTGGCTGATTCAAATTCAGGCGCGCCTTTTCTGATTGGCTCAAGCTGACTTTGACATCTGAGCATATCAGCTGGGGCCGCTCGGAGGGAGGGAGGGAGGGCGTGCGATTCAAATGTAAATGACTGCTTTTCTATATATTTGCTTGCATTTCACATTAAAGCATGTTTTTGCCTTTGGAACCTGGTGTGGCATCTCATCCTTATCAGCTGATTAAGATTCTTCTCTCGGTTTGGCGTACTTCCAGTTTGGGTGAGAATATTGCTATTGGACCTTGTGGGATTTGTAGTTTTAGGAAGATCACCCAGACTTTGGGCCTTGATCCTCACGTTTTAGGGGTGGCCTGGCCCCTGTCCCCTTATGGGAAGGGTCCCCTATAATCTATTGTTCGGCAACACTTCCTTCCTTTCTCCCCTTCACCCTTTCCTTCTCCTTCCTTTTCCCTCCCTCCCTCTCTCCCCTTCCTCCTTTCCTCCATTCTCCCTCTTCCTCCCTTTCTTTCTTCGCCCTTTCCTTCTTTCTTTTCACTTCCCTCTCTCTCCCCTTCTTTCTTTTCTTCTTTCCCTTCATTATTTTACTTTTTCCTCACTCCCTTTCCTTTCTTTTCCTCACCCTTTCCTTTCCTCCCCTCCCATTTCCTTCTTTCTTTTCCCCTCCTTGTGTTTCCCCTGCTTTTCTTTTCTTCCTTTTCCATAGTTCGTTCTTCTTTTCATTCTTCCCTTCCCCCCCCACCTCTCCTTTATTTCCTCTGTCTTTCTTTCTTTTCCCCTTCCTTCTGTCTTCTCTTTATTCCCAGAGTCCTGAGCATGCCTTTTGCAGAGCCAGGTTGGAAGTGTCCCATCATTCTGCCAGGGGAATCGTTTTCTCATAGTATGTACATATATGCTCACATTTAGTTGAATTCAGTCTTAAAATATATTATATATATTATATGGCTCTCACCGAAATAAATTTTCAAATATTTTGCTTTCATGGCTCTCTGAGTCAAAAAGGTTCCCGACCCCTTTAGTAGGTGGTCTTGCAGCATGCAACCAAATAATAATAATACCATCTGCTTGTGACTGTTGGGATCACAAGCCGGAAAAAAGTTACAGAGAATGAACATGCCAAACTCCTCTGGGACTTCTGGATTCAGACAGAGTTTTGGAGCATAATACTCCTGACCTTACAATCGTATTAAATAACAATGTGTGGATCGTCGATGTCACAATCCCCAGGTGACAGAAGGATTGCAGAGAAACAACTGGAAAAGCTGACACAATATGAAGATTTAAAGATTGAACTCCATCAACTCTGGCACAAGCCAGTAAAGGTGGTCCCAGTGGTGATCGGCACACTGAGTGCAGTGCCTTAAAGACCTTGGCCTGCATTTAAACACAATCGGCGCTGACAAAATTACCAGCTGCCAGCTGCAAAAGGCCACCTTACTGCGATCTGCACGCTTTATTCGCCGATACTTCACACAGTCCTAGACACTTGGGAAGTGTCTGACATGTGAGCTAATACAAAAGCCAGGAGAGTGTATGCTGTGGACTCAACTTGCTGTGTTTCAAATCATCATCATCTGGCTGAGTTGTTTAACTCATTGTGACTGATTTACCTATTCTGCTGTGCTTTCATTTTACAAATGTGTGTGTATGTGTGTGTTATATGCATGCACATGTACCTTTACAAAGGAAAAATAAACACTACTTATGTGCAAAGTCAAGAGTTTTACAGAAAACATATTTTGAGCTAATTTCAGAAACCATTGCAGGAAAAAAAATCCTCCAGAAATCTCAGTTGGGTGATATTTTGAAAACCTGCAGTTTTGTCCTATTGTCCTGATACTGCTAGTCTCAGCTAGAATATTATCAATGGCAAGGTTTTTTCACTCTCTCTAAATTGCAATCTTGAACACATATTTTATAATATAATAACAATATTCTTTATTTATATTCCACTCTATCTCCTTGAGGGGACTCAGAGCGCATTACAGAATACATTTATGGAAAACATTCAATGCTGTTATACAATTAACAACAAAGTCAGGCAGTACATAGACAGAAGCAAGGCTTCCCACTTTTATTTCTGGCATCTGGGGGTTGTGCTTGACTCAGCCATGGGGAGGTGCTGCTGTTCCATTTTTCTATGCCAAGGAAACTGTTGTCCGTTGACGCCTTTCCTGATTGAATTGCTGGCATGTCTTCAGGGGTGCCTTTTACCTCCCCACCAAGCGGTGCCTATTAATCTCCTCACACTCATGTTTTCAAACTGCTAGGTAAGCAGAAACTAGGGCTGACAGTGGGAGCTCACTCCACCCATGGCTTGAACTGCCAACCTTCTGGTCAGCAAGATTTTCTGTAGTTGGTGGTTTAACCTGCTGTATTAACCGCGGCCCCAGTGAGTGGTGCATTATCTTTCTGCCAATTATTTTATTATCAGCTCATTCCAATGTTTTAATAATTCTAATAATTCATCAAAGACATGCCCAGTTCCTAGTAGAACATATCATATATGACTAGTTTACTCCACCTAACTTGGTGAGTTCTGTATCTATATAATTTAAAATGTAATGTTCATTTGTGGGGTTAACATAACTCAAAATGCCATATAATTCCTATGTTGCGACATCTCCATTGCCTCCCAACAGAATATCGGGCCCTGTACAAGATACTGGTCCTAACTTTTAAAGCTATGTATGTCCAGGGGACAGCACACCTCAGAGACCGCCTCTCTTCTCTCCACCATCAATGGTTGCCTCGCCCCACTCAACAAAATCTTTTGTATGTACCAGGTCCCAGAGAAGTATGTCTTGATAGTATGAGACGGAGGGCCTTTTCTATTACTGCTTCTGTTCTATGGAACTCTCTGCCCCCTTATCTGAGAGCCATGCGCGATCTGCGATCCATTGCGCAGGCACTTAAGACCTGGCCTTTTTAATGGAGCTTTTGTTTTATAATTCTGATTTTAATACTTGTCTGTTTTAATGCTGTATCTTTATGTAAATCGCCCGGAGCATCTGGAATGGAGGGCGATTAACAAATATTAAATTGAATGAATGAATGAATGAATGAATGAATGAAAAAAATCACTGGATGAACTGACACCAAATTTGGACAGAATACACCTAACAACCCAATGAGTGACTATTACTCATGAAAACACTGAAAAACACAGCAGAAGTGACTTAAAAAGCCATTTTTAAATAAAAAAACATTACAATGCATGCCCAAATATATATACACATATATACAAATATATAGACACACAAAACACATATACCCATAGCCAACTGCCACTATCGGCACCTACGGGTTCGTTGTTAGCATGCCACTGCTAATTATTGCTATTGGCTGGCAATTTGTTTTAATTCGGGTGTTTTAACTGTTTTACTGTATTTTAATGTATTTTACTTGTTTTTATTTGCACTAATTTTGTGAACCGCTCTGGGCGCCAGAGAGAGCGGTATATTAAGTCGGACTTAATAAATAAATAAATAAATAATATACACAGGCTGGGCCACAGCAATGCATGACAGGGGACAGTTAGTTTTAAATATATAAGTTAGAAGAAGTTGGAAAAGGAAACATGAGCCTTAATCCTGTTAGTTAGGGCCAATTAATGGGATTTACCTATGTGTTTGCTCAATGATTAACAATTAATTCAATAGATCTCCACTAGTTGGGACTAACCAATAAGATTTAGGCCTCCATCTGATGATCTTCATGTTCATGTAAGGTGAAACACTGGATCCAGCCCAACATTTGCCTCAGTGCAGATTGCATCACTGTGTACTATGGCAAACCGTTGAAGCACCTTTTATCATTCAGAAGATTCATGAAAACCGCTTCTCTGTATCCTCCCATTTGCTGGTTCTAGTCATCTTCTTGGGATCAAGCCAGGACAATTGTGCCATCTTCTGCACCTTCCAGCATACATAAGTGTGTTCCATTCATTTTGATAGAGGGTTGTGCAAATGAGCACACACCTCCATCAAAATGCAGTGGCAGCTATATCTATGGAAACAAATGAAATGGTCCAGCTTTTCCAGACGTTTTTAGCACATAGCTCACATATGCTTAGAGGGCTCTGGAAATACTATAATTCAGTGGCTGAAACCAGGACACAACTATTTTTCTAAAAACTTAACATTTCTTACTTTACTGACTTTAATACAGTATCTACCTGTGTGTGTGTGTGTGTGTGTGTGTGTGTGTGTGTAGGTGGGGGATCAAGCTTTAAATGCTCAGCCTTTGCCCTTAAATGTCTGTGGTCAGGTTTAAGAAAGGTCAGGTTTCAGAGCAGGGTTAATTGTGAGAGCCTCTTAGCGCTGAAGGATTGACTTCTAAAATGGGATTAGTAGAGTATAAATTGATTGATTGTGTCACCTCATTCCAGACTAATCTTAGCTTTTGACACTGTCTATGATCACTTGCACTTTGGGGAAAATGGAGCAGGTGAATCTGGGGAATTACTGTACACACTAGAACTTTGAGGCCAAAGATTTGTCTGGTTAATTCAAGTCAATATATGAAATTGCCCGCTACCCTTTCTGTGCTGCCCTCTTGCTCACATTTCCTTCTCCTTCATCTAAATTTCCTCCAGCTTACTCTTTTGGATCTCCTTGGAGTCTTTTGCTCTCTTTTCCAGACAACTTGCATTTGAACTTGTTGACCCTTGATTTCTTTGCACTACCTAAATGGATGGGCCCCTGTGAGAAATTTAAGACACAAATGTTTACTTTTTACAGTGTCTGGGCTACAAATATTCTGTTTTTTTAAATTGTGAATGTTTATGAACATACTATCCATCTGGCTTTCTCATGCTTATCAGTATATGAGGGTTACACTAGTTAGAAGCAGCAACTAGCTCTAGACAGGTATGTCTTGCTCACAGTTAGAAATAAGATGATTCTAGTAGTTTTTCAAATCTAATTTGGAAGGCTTTAAACTGAGTAATGGCAGTGGGGAAGGTGATGGTTCACAGAGCAGGACGATACCAAGCACTGATGAAAAGAGCTTAATGATACAGAATGATTGGACCAATAGTAAATTTATCCAATGATGGACAAAACAATAACAACAACAACAAAAAGGAATCAGCTGCAGAGAATGATACATGGTCTTAGATGAGAATAGGGAATAAATAAGATGAACTTTTAACACAGGAAGGTAAATAAGATTTGGCATCACTCAAATACTGGAGTCTCAGTGCTAGGAACATAGTAATAAAAGGGCATCATCTAATTCAAAGAAATAGACCAAACAAGAAATTATGAAGAGTAGCATTGCATGTCAAGGATGTGAACATCTCTAAAGGAATTCATAATGTAGAGCATGGGAAACAGGTTGAGGACTTATGGGTAAAAATTAATGGGCAGAAATAGCATTGGCCTTATTTTGAGGATGTACAACGGGCCCACCAGATAGATGGAGATTTATATTGGATAATGTTCTCCTAAAGCAAATGACCAAATAAAACAAAAGAAATATACTAGCAATGGAAAATTTCAACCCTAGGTGTTGCATTCTGGAAAACACTGTACATACACAAATACACTGTACATACACTGTTAACTACTTAGTTTTTTGGCATGGATACCATGTGCTGGAAGTTTTGGATGAGAAAAACGCCCAGTTTCAGGAATGGTTGTTGTCTTACAACTCCAAAGGAAGGTATGAACAGGTTATCTGTCCAATCCTAAAATAGTATGAATGAAGAACAAAATGAATCCTTATATGAGAATTTAAAAATAAGGAAAATTGAGTAAAATGGATCTCCATTTAGTTCAACTTACATATTCTTGGGGGGTTTTGCTGCAGAATCCCGGGCTCATAGAGAAGATTCTGCAGCAAATCCCCCCCCCCCCCAAAGAATATGTATGTGTGTGCACCCAGGCAGCAAACGCTGTGCCCGGGGTTTTGCCTTTTCCCGGGCTCATAAAGAAGAGCCTTTTGCAGTTTGCACTGCTTGAGGAGGGACCACAGTCAGAATACTTCGGTTTGAATTTTACCTCTTCTTATACCCATTGTTATTACTGCTGTATTATCGCATGTGCATGGAATGTAGGTATATGACCACTTGGATTACTTATAATATTAGGCACTTACAGTAGCATTCATTCTATTATACATTAGGTTGGTTTCTCACCCCAATACTCTTTGATGCTTTAGATCCTGGCAGGCAGGAGAGGCAGGGAAGCCTGGAAAAATGTAAACAGAGAGGTTTCCTCAGAAGTAAATCCACAAAGGAGGGCCCTTCATCCAAAGTGCCCTCCTTTGCAGATTTACTCTGAGTAAACTCTCTGTTTACATTTTTCCAGGCTTCCAGCCGAAAGAAGGAGCGAGTTTAGGGCTTGCCTTGCCATAATACTTATTGGCAAGGGAGGCGGGGAGGGTGGTGAGAGAGAAGGAGGGTGCCCCCCCCTTACGACCTAATAACGACACTTAAGAAAATCCTGGCCCCTGAAGTTCTATAAAGAAAGCCCACTTCCTGGTTGGCGTTCCAGATGCGGAAATACTCAAAAGTAGCATTTCTTACGAATTTCTTACAAATCATTTCATTTTTCATAACTTTTTTCTCATGCCTAAAATATATATATATATATATATATATATATATATATATATATATATATATATATATTGTTAGTGGGTATGAAGAGCTTAAGGCATTTGGAGATTTCAGGACTAGGAAGCTTCTAAAAGTGGGCATGGATAAGAAAAGGGCACCAGTTACTTGCTAGTCTTACATCTTTAGTCACATTGCAAAGGCCTCATGGGCAGTTTTTATTAGAATCAGTGAAGTCCCCCATCATAAAATAGTGACAATAGAAAGAAAACTCTGCAGTGCAATTTTTGTCAAACTTATTAAACAAAGAATGTGCTTAAGAGTTTGTGGCAAGTCTAAAGAAAATTGGAAGAATGTGCCTTTCCAAGCTGAAATGTCAAATGGTGAGTTTTCTTATTTTTGTATGGCCGCGTGAGCTGAGAGACTGTGTTCTGCCAATCTTGTCCCAGCTTCAGAGCTGCTCACAGGCTGAGAGAAAGAGAAGCTGTAGCAAAATGTCAAAAACAGAAAAGGCCAGCTGCATACTGCTGCACTATGAAAGTAGTAGTTAGCCTAATGAGTTTGACAAGATGTCCTAGTGCCTGAGAAATTGTCAGAGGCTTCCATCAAATGCTGATTCCGATCTGAAGGCTTCAGTCTAAGAGATAAGTGATCTTCTTCACACAAGTGAATATGTAAAGAACCCCAGTGCTACCTTCATGCATAACTAGGATATTGTTGGTAGGAAATGGCCACATGCATTTCCTATTCAACAGAATTTTGTGAAAAATATCCTAAACTATAAAGAATATCTTGACTTCTTGTCTCTTGTTTTTGGAGTGTTCTCCTTTATAGAAAAACATTCCAGCTGGAAATACTAACAAATATTGTTTCTGCCCCTAGTTGTGCTTTAGTTATTGAAAAAGCAATTAATTACAAGTAACATTGCTTATAGCTACTCTCTTCAAAGCACTGACAGAATAGTGATAGAATTGGCAGGTTAAAAATTTTGTATCTGGATAAGAGACCATACATCAATATTAACCTCATTAGGGGTGCTTTGAATGTGATTTTCCTGCTTCTTGGCACAGGGTTGGACTCGATGGCCCATGAGGTCTCTTCCAATTATTTGATTCTATAAGTAAGAGATTCTATAAATAAGAGATGAAATAGTTAATAGTTAAGAAATAAACGTGTTGTTGTTATTGTTGTTGCACATAAAAGTGTAAACCACATTGTCTTCCAACCCCTTGAAATAACGAGATAGACACATAATATGGATTTAAATTTATTGATTGTTTTAACTTTTAACTCAACTAACTTTAGGTGTCAGTTCAACTTGGTGTCTCAAAGCCGAGGTAGTGTCTTGTATAGTCTACCCCTCAGCTATTCAGGCATAATACCTGGGTCCCCTGGAGATTTAAATCCGGGCAACCTGTAAGGGAAACATCTGGAGAAATCTCTCTCAATTATTGAGACCAGACTCTCCCCACTTCTGTGCCATTCTAAATCACGTCACCCCCTAAAATTAACCTTTAGGTGAGTGTTTGTGTAATGGCACACACCCTTAAGGGGTGCCTTAAATATATATCAACCTTTGTATTACTAATCTATTTACACTAAGTCTATTTATAAACCGACCATCCCAGCTAGCCTCTAAATAACACTTTAGGGTAGGCAAAAACCCCCTCACAGAACATAAGAGGGAAAAAGTTCCTACCTGGTCCTGATGGACAACCAATAACTATACTGTCAATGGGCGAGAGTGGTGGGCGACACTTTCAAGCAGAATGAGGGAGAAGGGGCTGGCCTACAGCAAGGCCAGCCCCTCCCCCTTCTGGATGGTTCCACATAACCAACCAATCTCTCCTCTGGGGGGAGGAGACAAACTGCTCCACCCTCTAATCTTCATTGGAGGGTAATGTTGCAACCTAGACCTTGAGGATCCCTCAGTAAACCACCACAAAGCAGCCATGATTAAATGCTTTATTTAGAATAAGAAGAAAAAAAGGAAAGAGGTAAAAATATAGTCCAATGATGTTTCCACATCCAACGTATTGTAAGGCAATAGTTCAAGCAAAGTTCAAAGATCCAATAAATGAAGAAACAGTCTTGAAACCCCAATGGGCTAAAATCAGAGATAAGTCTTTGGCAAACAATGGCTTGGCTGAATACTTGAGTACGGTGACTTGGAGGCTTTAAGGCCTGATCCTGGACTTGAGTTCCGTGGAGCTTGGCAAGGAAAACTGAACGTTGGCGCGAGATCCTGAGCGCCAACGGGACCCAATTTAAATAGGTCTTCCATTGTTTTGATCTCTGAGACGCTGACTGCATCGTGACTCTTTCCCATGGACAGCTTGGGGGCCTGCCTTTCCCAGGCTTCTTGAAGACGGCAAATATGCTAGCTCATTAACAGCCGCACCTGGCAAAACAGGGGAAAGCGAAGCTTTGCCTTCCCAGCGCTTCTTATCAGTTTGGGAAGAAAGCAGGCTGCGCCTGGCCTTGACTGCTGGGTGACTCAGGGGCCTATGCAAAGGTTCTTTCTCAGCCCTGGCTGGTAACTTGGATTTAACATGGCTTCTGACTGGCTTAGCTATGGAGTCAGGCTGGGGCATGACAGGTAAAGGGTATTACATGGTGAAACCAATCAAGGTTCCAGTGCTCCCATAATCTTTGCATGTGCATTTTGGTAGGGGAAAGTGGAAAACAAAACCCCACCCTGATTCCTCCATGGCCATGAAGCTGCAGATACAGCAGATCCTAGAAATGATTCAAGGCCACCTCTGCTGTACGTATAAAGGACTTGCTCCCGTTTAGACGGGCCTGTAAAACATACCTGTTTAAGCAGGCCTTTGGTGAGTAAGTCCTGCCCATGCCCCACCATCTATTCGTTCTTCTGAGGATGATGTGCTGTTCATTGTTTTAACTGTGTTATTAATTACTGTACTGCTGTTGTTTTTAATTGTTTTTAACTGCTTATTGCCTGTATTTTACTGTGCCCTTCGGCTCCTGTAAGCCGCCGCGAGCCTCAGGGAGTCGGCGGCATAGAAGCCCGAATAATAAATAAATAAAATAAATAAATAAGTAGTCTTGAACCACTTCCATAACTCCATATGTAATCATCTGCACAGGGAAATAATTTCCTCCCTAGACAGTTTCATAGTGACCTAAATGGTCGGTGTAAATGTGTCATAGATTGAAGCCCACTTGATGACAATTAACAATGTCAAATGATTCTCATATTTGGAAAGAATATTTATTTATTTATCTACGGTAAATCATCGGCGTCTTCTTACTAAATTCATTTTCTAGTTGCATTGTCAAATCTTTCCATAATTCCATATTTGCCTGTTACACTGCATTTATGAAAGCTTGCTCGAAGAGCCACATTTTGACTTTTTTACTAAATGCCTGACAGGAGGGGGCCAATCTAATATCCCTAGGGAAGGCATTCCACAGCCAAGGGGCCACCACTGAGAAGGTCCTGTCTTTCGTCCCCAAATAGGCAAAGAGCTAAAAAATAATTAGTGGAAGGGAGATTTGGGCATTGGCAATGGACACAAGGAAGGGGTTGGTGTTACTGACTTTTGTCTAGATTCTGTCTAGTATTGTAGACAGCCAATAGGTTGCGTATTTCTACCAGCCTTACTTTTATGCAACGGAGAGATACAAATCTCTACCTCACTCATCATTACATATAAGAACACACAATTTCAGAAACTTCGTTTCCACAAGTTGAGGTTATAAGAATTTTAACGTTTTGCATGATTTTTCATATTTTGAGACTTTGTTGAGAAGTTGTTATTTTTTTAATGAGAAATATTTTCACAAAGTGTGAAAAAAACTCAACTTGGTTGATCTCATAGGATGCCCAAACCTGTCAAAACACCCTTTCTCGCTGCAGCTGAGAAAATTTGCAGGTTTCCTCCCGGTGGGAAGATTCTGGTCTTATGCATTCTTAAATGGGAAACATTTCACAGTGCAATTTTCAAGTAAACAGCCATACAATTGTCTCATTTGAAGCTACTGAATGAGGCTTGATTGCAGATAACAGAGTTCTCTTTCATTTCAATTTGACAGTTGCAACTACATTTAAAAATATAAGCATTTGGGGAACTCTTAATCTTGGTTTATACTTCCAGCTCACTTTCCGTTTCAAGGTAACCTAAACATTGTCATACTCATTCTCCTGGGGATTTTATTCAAGGTGAAGGAAATTAGAAAGATGATGCCAATCATGATTTCAACTGAACCACAAAATTATCCTCACACCTATTCTACTCTCTGCTTTCTAGCTTGAACTTATTTCTGGTCCCTTCGAATTAATATGCATTTGGAATGCATATCTTTAAAGTGTTCATTGACGGTGAATAATAACACACTTTGTTTATATTCCGCTTTATCTCCCCAGAGGGACTCAGAGTGGATTGCAGTACATATAAGGCACACATTCAATGCCTTTAAACATGAACAACAACATTCAATACACAAATAAGGTAAAGGTCTTCCTCTTTTTTCAATTTCCAGCGTCTGGAAGTGATGCTCAACATCCAGCCATTGGGAGGTGCTGTTGTTCCATGTTTTCATGCCGAAGGAGCCTGCTTTGACAGTATCCTTCTCTGATCCTTTGCTGGAATGTCTGCATGGGGCACCCTTTTATATTCCCAATGGAGGCAATACCTATTAATCTACTCGCATTGCATGCTTTTGAAATGCTGGGTAGGCAGAGCTAGGACTAACAGTCAAGAACTCAACTGACTTGTGGCTTGAACTGTTGACCTTCTGGTCAGCAATCTTTCTTGCAGCTAGTGGCTTTAGACCACTGTGCTCCCCAGGCAATAATTCAGATACTTATGTAGTTTCAAGATTTTTCAGTATACTGTTTTAGTTTGCAATAATTCTGTCCCCTTCCTTATCCAACTAGTTATTTCATTGTAATGGTTGTGCCATTATATAATAACAATTAAAAATCACAGTTAGTTTATATTTTCTATTCATAATCATTTTCATTTTGCCCAGTTCAAGTGTTGTAACCCCCATCCTCTTTATACAATAGTTGATTAGTTGTTTTAACCAAGGTTGTTTTATTTGTATACTGTTTATTTTAATTGCTTGTTTGCTTCATTTTATCTTGTTTGTTTTGTTTTATCTTGTCACTGCACATGGCATTGAATGTTTGTCTTTTGTTTTTGGAAGATGCCCTGAGTCTCTTTGGGGAGAAGGGCGGGCTAAAAAAAGTTGTTTATTATTATTGTTATTGTTATTGTTCTTTTGCTTCTGGAACCTGGCCATACAGGCCAAAAACTTACAACAACCTAATTATTATAGTCTTTTTGATATTTTAGAATTATCACTTACCCATGCTGGGTTTTCAACTCCATTTTCCCAGTTCGCTATTAGGGACTTTATCATTCTGTTTTCAGTCCCTTTCCTTATATGTCTCAGTATTTCAGGTGCTTATAAAGGCTAACAAAATTTCACTGGGTGAAAAGAGAAATAATATTTCAAAAGAAATCAGTGGGGATCATTTGTCCTTGGTAATAGCCAATCTGCCTTTCATTTTTGCAGTTCACACAGAAAATGTGCATCCTATGAAGGCAAATAATGAATTAGGTGTTGGTCTAACTCTTCTTCCATGTATTCCTGGTTGAAATTGTCATTCATTTTCTTATGACCAAGAAGAGTCAGCTATAAGTGATCTAGAGATGTCTTTGTTCTGGGGCATTCATATCTTATATGATCAACCTTTGCTCCAATGTTGAAAAATATTGCCTACTTTGATTCTGCAGAAGGAAAATATATGTATATGGAATGATGTGAAAAGTCTTCTAAACTGCCTAAACTTCCCATGGTATTTATTCAACAAAGATATCTGGGAAAACATATCTCACTTTCCTTTTGTCTATGTCTGAGAAATTTCACTTTCATAAATTCTGATCTGAACAGAATTTTTGCACAGCTGATAGACTATTAGTTCTATTGCAATATTGCTTCTCTTCATTTTGCACGTCTTCTCATTTGCAAAACAATTATCAGCTCAAAATGCATTCAAATGCATATTTAAATGTTTATTTGAAGTTAAAATGCATTTAGAAATGTGACTTGCAAAGAAAATACACTAAGAAGTTAAAAAATGTTCAAAATTCAATGAACAGAATCAACTGTTTTAATTGCAGAAAATTCTGTAATGGGTTTTTATTTTGTACACATTTCACACAGGTTTGATTTATTTATTTATTTATTTATTATTTTGATTTGTATACAGTCCTTTCCAATTTGGCTCAGAGCGGTTTACAGCACATCAACCCATAACAGTAAAACAGTAAAACAGTAAGATATCAACATTAAACAATTAAAACAATTTAACAGTGTTAATCCACAACCAAGGGGTGGCTAAAGGTCAAATGCCTATCTGAAAATAACTGTTTTGCAAGCTTTCCGAAAGGCTGGCAGCTCAGTGATTGCTCGCACTTCGGATGGCAAGGCTTTCCACAGGCTCGGTGCTACAACAGAGAACAGGCTCGGTGCTACAACAGAGAAGGCGATCTGCCTAGTTGATGACAAATTGATAGTTCGTAGGGAAGGAAGGTTTTGATCCTCAGATCGAAGAGATCTCTGGGGAACATATAGGAGTAGACGGTCCCTCAAGGACACCGGCCCCAGACCATATAAGGCCTTAAAGGTCAAAACCAACACTTTGAAGATGATCCGGTGCTCAATTGGCAACCAGTGCAGTCGCTGCAGAGTTGGAGTGATATGAACCCTGGCTGGTACTCCAGCCAAGAGTCTCGCTGCAGCGTTCTGCACCAGTTTAAGCTTCTGGATGACCGACAAAGGAAGACCAATGTAAAGGGTGTTACAGTAGTCTAGCCTCAAGATGACCGTTGCCTGGATCACCGTGGCTAGGTCGCTTCCAGTGAGATAGGGTGCCAGCCGCCTAGCCTGCCGCAGGTAGAAAAAGGCAGATCTGCTGACAGCCGAGACCTGAGCCTCCATTGTTAGCAGTGGGTCCAATTGGACCCCCAGGCTCTTTACTAGAGATGACGGACATAATGCCTCGCTGTCGAGAGTAGGTAGCCGAAGCCCACACCCACCTGGATGACCCAGCCAAAGGATCTCCGTCTTAAATGGATTCACTCTCAACCAACTGGCTAGTAGCCAACCAGTCACAGTGTCAGGATTGGGAACCCTGAGCTTGGATGAAGTCCAGGTTCCAAGCCTGTCATGAGGCAGCAGCGACCTTCACTTTAGCTTCGGGATGACCTTTGTCCCAGATTCATTCAGACTGTTGAGTCAGACTGGGAGTGATGCAACTTCCAGGTGTTTGAGAGGGAAGTGAGGTAACTCCTCCAAGCAAGGACATTGGACATTGGGACCGGTGACACTGACTTTGTGACCCCTGGGGTCATGCCCCTGTGGATTACTGGGATTGCTGACTCACTTGTGGCTGATGTAACCCTGCCCAGATGTTGCATGGGTAGGGGAGGGGCTATGGGGGTATAAAAGGTGTGTTTGGGTGGCGGGCCGGTGCTTTAGCTTCACATGTCTCGTACCTTCAATAAAATCGTGTTGGACCAAGAAAACATCTTTGTGTGATCCCTACCGTGTGTTGGAGAGTCGTTACAGAAGCTAAAGCCCCTTTTCAACTATCCCAGCAATGGAGAGGTTGGCTTGGAAGCAAGAAGCGTATTTGGATCAGTTTGTGGTAGATCCCGACGAAGTCCGGAAAGTTGAGGAGTGGGAATGGACCACTTTGGACCAGGTGGGAGTCCCGGATGCTTCCGGAGAGGCGATGGCGTCGGAACGTGAGATGGAGAGAGAGCTCCGTGAAGGGCAGAGGTTGTGGGACGCTCAGGTGAGCAAGACGTTGGCCTGCCGGAGGAAGGAGCGTGAAATCGCCCAGCAGGAAGAGGAGCGTAGGAGCGCTCAGCGGATCCAGGAGCGTAGGAGCGCTCAGCGGATCCAGGAGCGTAGGAGCGCTCAGCAGATTGGGGAGCGTAGGAGCGCTCAGCAGGCCGGAGAGCGTTGGAGCGTTTGTCCAGCAGAGGTCCAGGAGGATCTGGAGGCATGCGGTGCCAGAGGGGGTCAGGAGGACCTGACAGAAGGGGGTAGTGAGACCCCAGAACCTGAGTCACCATCTAGGCTGGATGTGTTGAGTTGCCAGATGGAAGCGGTGGTGCAGACGGTCAAACGGATGTCTCAGGTGATGTTCCAGAGAGATCAGAGAGAATCGATGTGGAAGGCCCCGGGAGGAGGAGACTTCACTTACCATGCGTGGATGGATGGTGGATCTTCAGTCGAGTGTCCTAGATCTCCTTTGGGAGTGAGGAACAGAGACAGAAGTCCAGTGAGCCCAGCCCCAGAGGCGAGGCGCAGTGAGCAGCCAGCAGGGATGGGAAGAGGCATTTCCGGTCCGAGGGACTATCCAGGGAGAGGAGTAGTTTCCCAAGAGTTCGGTGGCCGCATGAAGAAGGAGCCGTTGCGGGTGGAGTTTGAGGGAAGCTAGTAAAGTCGCCTTCTTCATCGCAGCGGTGCAAGACCACATGGAAGACTATGGTCATCTTTATCCCAGCGAAGGCAGTCAAGTGCGGGCCGTTGGAGCGGTATTCAAGGGTCGGGCAGCTGAGTGGTATGTGCAGTGCCACGACCGGCGGGACCCTTGCTTGAGATCGGTGAGAGAGTTCCTGCGAGCAATCCGGAATCGGTTTCGGGATCCGCTGGAGCGGATCAAGGCGAAGGAGGCGTTGCGCTGTTTGTCTCAGGGATCCAAACCAGTGACGGAGTACGCCGAGGAGTTCATGGGACTAGCGGGAAAGGTGGCGGAATGGTCCCAATCCACTCTTTTGGAGCTGTTTAAGGATGGTCTACGGAAAGAGATCCTTGAGTGGTGCTTACACCGTGATGATCCAGGGGATCTGGACGGATGGGTCCAGTTGGCTGGCAAGGTGGAGGGAATCCTTGCCCAAGTGCAGCGGCGTAGATTCCAGCCTATGAGGTCTCGTGGAGCTGGCCGTGGGGTGGTTCAGGACCGAGGCAGAGGTGGAGAGACTAAGCGAGGCAATGATGATCGATCCAGCGGTGGGAAGAAGCCTATGTTCGGAAGAGGACTTTGTTTTTCCTGCAATCAGCCTGGACATTTTGCTTCCCAATGCCGGCGAAAGTCAGGATTGGGCCCAGTGAAAGAGGCTGCAGCTAAAGCAGTCCTCATGGAAAGAGATGAGAGTAAAAGCGTTGGGGTGAGAACTAATATCCAATGTACCCTGGGGATATATAAGGGGAATAGAGTGATAGAAAGGAAAGCTTTGGTGGACTGTGGGTGCTCAGAGAATATGATGTCCCCCAAATTAGTGAAGGAGTGGGGAGGTGAGACACAGCCATTAAAGACATCTGTTACTTTTACACAGTTGGATGGGTCATCTATAGAGGGAGGACCTTTCTCTGTGGGAACAAAAGGTTTAAAGGGCCGGGTAGGACCCTGGGAGGGGAATATTGATTTTATAATGGCCCCGATAAAAGGACATGAGGTGGTATTGGGTATGCCTTGGTTGGGACAGGTGAATCCTAAAATAGATTGGAAGGCGGGGACTGTGCAGTGTGCTCCTAATATGAAGGAAAGGGTTGAAAGCGAAGTGCAGGGAGTGCCAGTTGAGTATCAGGATTATGCAGACGTGTTCAACCCCAGATTAGCTCAAAACCTTCCCCCCATTCGGAATGTGCAATGCAGCATAGAGGTTAAAGAAGGAGCTGTACTGCCTAAACCCAAAATTTATGCTATGACGGTTAAAGAGAAGTTGGCCTTAAGGGAACAAATAGACGATTATCTGAAAAAGGGGTTTTATTAGAAGGTCTGAGTCCCCATTGCCGCGCCAGTGTTGTTCGGAAAAAAAAGATGGAAAATTGAGACTGTGTATCGATTATAGGGGGTTGAATGCTGTTAGTACTACCAACTGCTATCCCTTACCATTAATCAAGGATCTGTTAGGGCAGTTGGGAGGAGGTAAGGTCTTTTCCAAGCTGGATTTGATTGATGCCTTTCATATGGTGAGAGAAAAAAAAGTGATCAGTGGAAAACAGCTTTTTCTTGCCCCTCGGGCTGTACGAATGGACCGTCATGCCATTCGGTTTAGCAGGCTCTCCAGGTATTTTTATGCAGTTGATTAACGAGGTGTTGCACCCCCTTTTGTATAAGGGGGTGTTTGTGTATTTAGACGACATTGTGATAGTGACAGCCACAGAGAAAGAGCATGTGCAGTTAGTGCGTGAAGTGTTGGAGCGGTTGAGGCAGGCAAAGTTGTATGTTAAACTGAGTAAGTGTGAGTTTGGTAAAAATCAGATTGATTTTTGGGGTTATAGAATTAGTGAGAAAGGAGTTGAAATGGATCCTGCCAAGGTGGAGGATGTGTTGAGCTGGGAGGCTCCACGTACGCGTAGGCAGCTGCAGGCTTTCTTAGGGCTAGCAAACTTTTATCGGGCTTTCATTTCTGAGTTTGCAGTTGTGACTCTCCCCCTCACGGAGTTGCTGAAAACTAAAGGCAAGGGGGAGTCGAAGAAAGTCAAGTCTCCAGGTGCAAGATTAGATTGGACTGAGGAATGCCAGAAAGCATTTGTGAGGTTAAAGAAAGCATTTACTGAGGGGCCTTTGTTGTGGCACCCAGATGTAGATAGACCCTTTGTTGTTCAATGTGATGCTTCTGCCTGGGCTTATGGGGTGCTTTAATGCAGGCAGATGATCAGGGAGGTTAAGACCTTGTGCTTATTTCTCGAAAAAGTTTGGGGAGCATGAGAGGAAATGGCCAGTATGGGAGAAAGAGGCGTTTGCCATACGAAATGCATTGTTAACTTGGCGTCATTTCCTGGAAGGGGCTGCTTTTCCGTTTATAGTGATGACAGACCATCAGAATTTGCAATATCTGAGAAACCCCAAAAGTTGTCTCCGAAATTGGTGAGGTGGTCTCAGTTTTTCAATAGATTTAATTTTAGGCTGCAACATATCAAAGGCAAGGAGAACGTGGTTGCTGATGCGTTGTCCCGTTACCCGAGTGTGGGAGAGAATGGCTTGCATAAAGCGGAGGGAGTTTTTGCTAAAGAGCATTGGGGTTTGGCTGTGCAAACCAGGTCCCACACTGTGGTGGGAGTGAAACAGGAGGAGGAAGTTATAGATGAGTGGAGGCTGGAATTGCAAGGGAGTTATGTAGGGGACAAGTGGTTGCAGGAACACGGAAAGGAGTGCCAGTTGTTGGATGGTTTGTGGATTGTTGAGGGTAGGACTTATGTGCCTCAGAGTTTGAGGGTGAAAGTGTTGAGGCTGCACCATGACCATAAGACTGCGGGTCATTGGGGCCTGACGAAGACTATCCTGGCGATTAAGAAGAGGTTTTGGTGGCCTGGGATGAAGGCGGAAGTGAGGCGTTATGTGGAGGGTTGTGAGGTATGTGCAAGGAATAAAGTTCCCTCTGCGAAGCCGCAGGGGTTGATTCAAGTAGTGGTAGAGCCGGTGAGGCCGTGGACGCATGTTAGCACGGATTTTGTGGGGGAGTTGCCCTCAAGTCGGGGTTATCGTTTCATCTGGACTGTGCTGGATATGTTCTCGAAACAGGCCCACTTTATCCCTTTGAGGGGGTTGCCCTCGGCGGAGAAGTTAGCTGGGCTGTATGTTCAGCATGTATACAGGTTACATGGGTGTCCGGAGCAGGTGTTGAGTGATCGCGGGGTCCAGTTTACGGCTCAGTTTTGGAACCGTTTCTTGGAAGCATTGGGGGCTCAGAGGCGTTTGACCACTGCTTATCACCCTGCTTGTAATGGCGCCGTGGGGAGAGTGCAAAAATCCTTGGGAGCATATTTGCGAATGTTTAGTAATGAGGAGCAGAACAACTGGTCAGACCTCCTGCCCTATGCGGAAATGGCATATAATAGCTGAGTACATTCTTCTACTGGGAAATCTCCTTTTGAAATAGTGTACGGACGAGAGGTGGCCCCTTTACCCCAGCTGTTAGATTTAAGAAAGGAAGGGGAGGAGGAATGGAGGATAAGAGCCCAGGAGGAGTGGAAGGAGGTGACGGAAGTATTAAAGAAGGCACAGCAGTCATATAAGCTGTTTGGGGACCGCAGAAGGCAGAAAGGGGAGGAGTATAGCGAGGGGGACTTAGTGTGGTTATCAACAGAGAATTTAAAATTGGGTTACAAGTCAAAGAAATTGAGTCCTAAATACATTGGGCCTTTCAGAATTGAAACTGCTGTAAATAAAGTGTCATATACCCTCATGTTGCCTAAAAGTTTGGGGAAGGTACATCCCACTTTTCATTGTAGCCTGTTAAAGAAGTACGTGAGCCCCTTTCCTCCTTTAGATTGAATGATATTTTGTTTCCTCAGGGGGAGGACGAGGTGGAGGAGACCGCTATGTCAGGATTGGGAACCCTGAGCTTGGATGAAGTCCAGGTTCCAAGCCTGTCATGAGGCAGCAGCGACCTTCACTTTAGCTTCGGGATGACCTTTGTCCCAGATTCATTCAGACTGTTGAGTCAGACTGGGAGTGATGCAACTTCCAGGTGTTTGAGAGGGAAGTGAGGTAACTCCTCCAAGCAAGGACATTGGACATTGGGACCGGTGACACTGACTTTGTGACCCCTGGGGTCATGCCCCTGTGGATTACTGGGATTGCTGACTCACTTGTGGCTGATGTAACCCTGCCCAGATGTTGCATGGGTAGGGGAGGGGCTATGGGGGTATAAAAGGTGTGTTTGGGTGGCGGGCCGGTGCTTTAGCTTCACATGTCTCGTACCTTCAATAAAATCGTGTTGGACCAAGAAAACATCTTTGTGTGATCCCTACCGTGTGTTGGAGAGTCGTTACACACAGCTTCAAGGCATAGTTGGAAACAATCGGGTACAGAGTTCGGCTGGCCTTCCATCCTCAGCACCAGCTGGGTGTCATCAGCATACTGATGACACTCCAGACCAAAGCTCCGCACCAGTTTGGAAAGTAGCCGCATATAGATGTTAAATAATAAAGGGGGGAGAATGGCTCCCTGAGGGACACCACAATTTAGGGGGAGCCTCTTGGAAACCATACCTCCCCTCTCCACTCGCTGTCCCTGATCTAGGAGAAAAAAGGACACCCATTTTAGAGCGGTCCCCCTAACCCTTGTCACGGCTAGGCGGTGAGTTAACAATGCATGATCTACCGTATCAAAAGCTGCCGTGAGGTCCAATAACACGAGCAGTGCTGATCCTCCTTGATCCAATTGGCAGTGGAGCTGGTCTGTGATCGCGACCAGCACAGTCTCTGTCCCGTGCCCAATACGGAAGCCGGACTGGTAGGGATCTAATCTGGCTTACATCATTTTCTGCACAGAACGCCCCATCTTCTGTGAATGAATGAATATTTTACTATTGAACTGTTCCACAAAGAAAACGATATTCACTGTGCAGAAAATGCTGTTTTCTGCAAAAAAAGAAAAAAAGAGAAAAGAGAGAAAAAGAGAAATGCATGCATTCTATACAGGATAAATCTCTAGTTACAAATAGCCCTTGGATACTAATTTTCTTTTTACTCTCTTCAAGGAGAAACCTAGTGGAGAACTATATTCCTACATGGCGACAGAGGGCAAGTTAGCATTACATACATTAATATTTAAATAAACTTTTCCACAACACTTTTAAAAGAAATAAATGAAACACTGATGAGTATGGATATGAGCAGAAATAGATTTACAAAAGGACATATTTGAAAGCAACAGAGCAGAAATAAATTAACCCTCCCAACCTCAATTACTCCCACTGTTCCTTGATTATCTTCTTGCTAATCTTAGTATTACAGTTTTGCTAGTCATTTCCCCCCAGCTTTGGGGAATAAGCAGATTGAATAAAGGAGGGAGAGAAATAAAGCTGCAAATAAATTAACAATTAAACACTAATTCAATTAAATATCTTTATGTCTATTTAATTTCAGCAAGGCCAAACATATTAGTTCCGTGTCCATTCTCCAGTTGTGAATAGTTAAAATGAGTTAATCCAAAAGTTTAAATGTTATTCTAGAGATTCAAATGATGTGGTTTCAGATGTTGTATATAATACAAGATACCAAATTGAAGCAAACATGTCTCTGTGTATTTGTTCCTTTGATGCTTTTATGTGATACGTTATTTTTTCCACAAGGGTGATGGGCCAAAATCTTGTACTCCAAGCAGGAAAAGAGACCTCAGCTATGAATTTTCAGTGCTTGTTAATTTCCAAGTGTGTTGCAGTCAATTTATTTATTTATTTATTTATTTATTTACTATATATATACCCGCCCTTCTTGCCCCAAAGGGGACTCAGAGCGGCTTACAGACCATGGCAAAATTCAATGCTGCATTACACATACAATAATAAATATAACAGATCAATTTTTTTAAAAAAAACAGTTAAAATATAAATAAAACAGATTAAAAACATACATTGTGCCGAGTCCCATAGTCATTATTCAAGCTGCTATAATTCTAGTCGGATTCCATATTACACTGAATGCCTGTGTGTAAGACAAATTTTAAACTTTTTCCTGAAATCCAGGAGGGATGGAGCCAGACTGATGTCACTGAGGAGAGAATTCCATACCCAAGGGGCCAACACTGAGAAGGCCCTGTCTTTCATCGCCACAAATCACACTTGCAAAGGGGTTGGGACCGAGAGCAGAGCCACTCCAGCAGATCTTAAGGCTCTAGTTAACTCACAAAGGGAGATACATTCGAACAGGTGAGTTGGGCCAGAACAGTCAAGAGAATTTAAGTTTATATTTAAGCTTCAAATTCGATCCTTTGAAGATGTGGAGGATCATCTACAGTGACATTGAGATTAGTCTGTTTTTAGGCATTTGAAACCTAAAGTGAAAATGAAAATTTCCCTCTTGTGCCCAACTGGTGGATATATAATCTGTGAATACAGAGAGCTGATTATACAGCCCAACCCATTTTTTCTTGATGTCTTGGTTTTTAGACCTGTTTCTGAGGTTGTTTTGACACTGATTCAGAAACTCTACTTTCTAAGACAGGGTTAGTATGATTTTCTATGGGTGGAGCAGATGGCAACAGGATTGCTTATGTTATGTATCTCAAAAAGTAGAACTGATGGGAGAAAACTGGTGCCATTTTTTTGAATCAGCAGGCCAAATATATCCAGAAAGAGGGTTAATATTTGAGGCACCAAATTGTGTGTTGGGCAGTGTTATACTTGGGTCAGGTCTATGCCATAGACTAGCACTGGTAGACTCTAGATCCTCCATGGTTGGGGATTTGTTTGTTTTTTAAACCATGTGTAAGAGAAACCATTGGAGCCCCCAGTGGTGCAGTGGGTTAAACCGCTGAGCTGCTGAAGTTGCTAACCAAAAGGTCACAGGTTCGAATCCGGGGAGTGGCGTGAGCTCCCGCTGGCAGCCCCAGCTTCTGCCAACCTAGCAGTTCGAAATTATGTAAATGTGAGTAGATCAATATGTACCGCTCCGTCAGGAAGATAATGGTGCTCCATGCAGTCATGCCAGCCACATGACCTTGGAGGTGTTTACGGACAACACCGGCTCTTCGGCTTAGAAATGGAGATGAGCACCAACTCTCAGAGTCGGACACAACTGAACTTTATGTCAGGGGAAAACCTTTACCTTTACCTAAGTGAAACCATGGATATTGAATCTGTGGACAAAGGGGACTATAATGTAACACCATCTTCCAAAAACAGAAATGACCAAAATATAAGTTTCAGTCTTAGATATACCATGGTCTGCCAGCCATTCACATTCAGCTGGCTGGCAATTCATAAATATTTAAAGTGCTCATTTTTAGGCTAGTTAAGCTTCATGGATACACATTTACAGCCTGTGAAAAATCAATATCTGAATGTTTGCCTTTGGACTGTGTTAGATCTTCGGAGAATTGCCATGCTGGCACTTCTGACCTTTGTGTTGGAGCAAAAAAGTGTCTATGTGTGCTCAGGGCATATCTATGTGTATGTATACGTGTGTATGTGTATTCATTTGATAACTCTGTGAGTTGCAAAGGAAAGAAATAGGTTTTCTTCTGCATCTTTCTCCTCTAAAGATGTGTCTAGGACATTTTGCTTAACAATATAATGTTCGGTGGGTTGTTGTAGGCTTTTTGGGCTTTATGGCCGTGTTCTAGAAGTATTGTCTCCTGACGTTTCACCTGCATCTCTGGCAGGCATCCTCAGAGTTTGTGAGGTCTGTTGGAAACTAGGAAAATGAGGTTTATATCTCTGTAGAAAGTCCAGGGTGGAGGTAGGTGTGAATGTTTCATTTGGCCACCTTGATTAGCATTTGATGGCCTGACAGTTTTTAGGTGTGGCTTGTTACTGCCTGGGGGAATCTTTTGTTGAATGGTGATTAGCTGTCCCTGATTGTTTCCTCTCTGGATTTTCCCTGTGTTGGGGTGTTGTTTTGCTGTTATAGCTGTGTTCCATTTCTACCCAATTTAATCAAGTTGAATCAACTAGTAGTTGAATCTTCCTTCATCACTGGTACTGGATTAGTATCTTCTACCTTCATCTTAGCTAACAGTCTACTGTTGGAAATAGAAACCTCATATACAATAGATAAATCCCAGTCCCTTGCCTTCTTCAAGTTTAGGATTCTCATATTCTGGCCAAAATGTGGTGTCGTGAGATTCAAAAAACATATCCCGGGAGAGTTGTGTTGGCTATATTGCAAAAATACAGCAAAATCCTGAAACCATTTTGAGGCCTGAACAGTGATTACACAAACCACAGGGAACAGATGTACTGTACATTAAAGCCTTTCTTATGCATGCTTTTGCGGGAGTTTGTTGTCTGGCCAACAGAGCTACCTTTGAACATCATTAAATGGTTATGGTAGATGTGGACTTAATGGTACAACATAGGCAGGAAGACATGGAAAGGTATATTTCATTCTGAATAATTGTGGGTTTATTTATAATTACCAGGGTAGTGGAAACAAAAAGTCATTGGTTAATGCCAGAGTTCCCTGGGAATATTTTGAATGAGGAAATGTCATGTAGATCTCAAAACCAAAACCAGTTTTTGCAGGAGCAAAACCTGGGATTTTCGGGCACATTTTGCTTGACTGTAGACATCTTTGAACTATTCATCCATCCAGCCCTGCTTTTTCTACTCTTCAGGACACAGTCCTAGAGATTATTAGCATACTTTCTTTATTGAGAAAGAGTGTCTTTTACACCTAAAATATTTTTTTTGTCCTTAGGCTAGAAGAAAAAGATTCATGCTCTGCATCATTCTCCATGTTCACTTCAGTTTCATTTTATCCATTGGTTTTTGTGTGCACTCTCTTTCACACTCAATATCTCACACACATGTGCAAACATTTAGTTTTTTAATAAATGAAAATATTGTGGGTAAAGTTATATTTTATTGTTAATTAGTTTTTATATCGTGATGAAATATCTAGATGCTCTTAATGAAGAATCATGTTGGTTAGAATAATGTTGCACTCCAGGCCTGGAAACACCTATGTCCACCGCACCACCCAAGAGTCCAGGAATATAAGCAAATAGTTTGTTGTAAAAAAACACATTAAAAGCACATAAAATCAGGAATAAGAAAGGAAGATATATAATCCAAAAAGGTTTGGCAACAGGTGATAACCAAGCAGTAATTCAAATGTCTCATATAGATTCAAAGGTGACAAAGTCCAGGAACAGCCAGAAATCACAACTACAGCATAAGTTCACAAGCAAGAAGGTTTAACCTGAACAAGAATATATGAACAGGAATATAGAAAACTTCCAGGATATTTAAATACAAAACCAAGGCTTGATTTGAACTAAGAACCGGGGAACTTGGGTTTAGCTTCTCACTCTAACACTACATTGCCTGAACTGATTTTAATGTAAACAACTTGCTGTTTAACAGACACCCATTAAATCATTTCATTTCCAATTAATTTTCTCCACTATTTCCCCCACATAATCCCTCTGAATGTCGCAATCTATTTTCTGCTCTGATCTGTAAATGAAGACTTATGTTGATTTCTGTAAATACAGGTGGTTTCTTCTGGGAGCTCTCATTAGCACTCTGTGATGGCGCAGCAAGTGCCACCTTCATAGAAAACCTTGAGTTCCTAAAGGGTTTGCATTGTCAAGTTGTGTTTTTGCAGCCTGCACAGTTTACTAGAGGTTTGGTTGCATTGATTGGCTTTTAGCACCTGCCAGTCATCATTTGCAGAGCCCAGTTGAGTTTGTTCCACCCCCTTTCCCAGGAAGCTGGGGATCATGCCATTTTGCATTTAATCGGCCTCCAGGACTTCTCCTGTTAGGTCATGTTTAAAAGGTTTGCCAGACCAGGCCGTTGGTCAGGCCATCTTTCAATACCAAAAAGCTCAGCATATCGTAAGGCTGAGCAGCTCTGGGGAGTTCCAAGCACCTCCAAACCAGTCTTTTGGCATTGAGAGGAAGACTTCGTGACTTTAAGTTTGGCCATCTGATTGGGGATGAGAGTGTTCCTACCTCAAAGCCATTGGAAAAGAAAGGACTCGGAGAGCTTTTCAGCTACAGCTTCTTGGACCAATACAGCAAGGGAACTTTAAAGTAAGCCAGTTATTGTTTTTTGGGGAAACTAAGCAATGTTAACTCATGTTATGTACAATGAAGTGTTTGAGTTAACTGAAGTGTCCAGTTTGGTCCTTGGAGCCCTGAGCCTTAAAGGGAGGCAAGAAGCAATCTCCCGAGATATAGAGATCACGTCCTTGGCTATGGATAGAAGGTATCCATAGCCCGGGTGCAACGGCACACACTCAGCTCTTCACTCAATTCCTTGTCTGCTTTTGCTACTTCTGACTCCCTTGAATGCCCTTGAATGCCCTTGAAGCCTTTTCCTTTCTGAGTGTTGCACCCTAGACCTGAAGGATCCCTCAGTAAACCACTTTAGACCAGCCATGATTTATTTAGAATAAAGGAAAAGAATAAAAAAGATAAAAATATAGTCCATTGATGCCCCCAGCATCAGTGTATTGCAATGCAATAGTCCAAAGAGTAAAAAAGCTCAATAAATGCAGAAATAGTCTTAATGCCCCAATGGGCTAAAATCCTGGACAAATCCTTGGCAACAAAGGCTTGGCAAATACTTGAGTCCAATGACTTGAAGGCCCAACGGCCCAGGCTTGAGTTCCGTGGAGCTTGGCAAGGAAGCTTAACGTTGACGTGAGATGCGGTGCATCTCTAGGACCCAACTTAAATAGGCACCCCAAGGCTTTGATCTTGAAGGCGCTGACTTTGACGCAGCCCGTTCCCATGGGCAGTTTGCCGGCTTGACTTTCTCATGCCTCCCGAAGCAGGATGGTATGTCAGCTCATTAGTAGCTGCACCTGGAAACAGGGGAGGCAACAAGGCTTTGCCTTCACCGCTCTTCTTATCGGCCTGGGAAGGAGAAAGGCTGTGTCTGCCCTTGACCACTGGCTGACACAGAGACTTTTGCAGAGGCTTGCTTTCAGGCCTAGCTGAGGTCTTGAAATTAACATGGCTTTGGTCTGGCTTAGCTATGGAACCAGGCTGGGGCCTGACACTGAGCCAGTTTTCTCACAGAAAGAATCATCATTGCCCATACTTGATGACCAAAAGAAAGCTCACAATCTTTTCCAACTCATCAGTTAAATCATCAGCCCTATGGCTTATCTACAACAAATAATGGGAACTCGGAAATTACTCTCAGTTGACAAAGACCCTATTTTATTTTTATCTGAATAAAACTGCTGTTGTTGTTTTTTCTATGCAGAAAACACATTTTTGTGCAGAAGGTTGTTTCCTGTATTTATACTTCCTGAAGTATAAATGACACTCAAACACTTCTCAAAACAACTTCAGTTTTGATGTAAACAAAACAGTGAATGAGTTAATCATTGTGACTTATGAGAGTGAAGGCTGCAAGGGACTATATCCCTAACCATTTCATACAACCTCATTCATGTTCTTTTTAACTAGAGACATTGGAGCTGGGACCTTGAGTCATCATTATGTTAAACATAATGTTCTGTCATTGAACTAACACCTAACAAAGCGACACTTTCCTACCTAACAAAGGGAACTTTCCTATTCAATAAAGCTGTGGAATATTTGGTCCTCCTAATGTTGCCATGCCTTACAACAAGAGATTTATGGACACATATATAGTATTTTTTGCAAAATGAATATATAAATATTCATTTAATTAAAATGAATGAGGTAAAAGTTATTCACAAAACAGCTCGCCGTAATGAAATTTCAGGCTGGATAGTGCAGTCTGATGGATGACTTAAAGCCTGAAAAGTAGTAATTTAATCCACCTGTCATTTCATTAATTCATTATATCCGTGAGATTCATTAGTGGTACCATTAAACGAAGTATCAAAAGGATGAAGAAGAAAATAAAACTACCATCGGCTTAAGTATTTTAAACTTGTTCCTCTTTGGAAAATGGTAATTAACGAGTGTTCATTGCTAAGCAAGGGAATTATTTAATAAGGAATATTACCGGCATATCATTATGGAAACCACATAATGTGTTTATGTGATCTGAGACAGACAAGACTGAACACAAAGAGTGGACCTCTAAAACAACACAATGCTTACAGAACACAGAAGGATTTAGGGGCCAAATGGGGAAAAGACCAAGATGCAGAATAAGGTGAAAAATTCAACTACTTTTTCTGAAATCAACCTCAGTTCTGTATCAGTCCTTTGGTAGACAACATGGCACCAGCAGACAAGTTTTAAACAAGTTTACATTCTTATACTTTTTTGCAGGCCCATTCAGGCGGGCCTGCAAAACCCATCTGTATAGGCAGGCCTTCGGAGAGTAAGGCCTTCTGGGTACTGTGTTGTGGCTCCTGTTGCTGCTCCATTTGTTTTATTGCCTGTTCTGCTATTGCTCTAATTGTTCAATTGTTTTATGTTTTTAATCTTTGTTTTTATGCCCCTGGCTCTTGTGAGCCGCCGCGAGCCCCCGGGAGTCGGCGGCATAGAAGCCTCAATAATAAATAAATAAATAAATAAATACTGCAAGAGGGAATGGTGTGTGTTGACTGGCAAGTTTCCGTGCTGTTCTGCAAAATTTTGGTTGCAGGACTCACTTGTTAAGAAGCAATATGAATCAAAAGCCAGTACCTTATAAGTATATTTCAAGTTAAATAAGCTGCAGGTAGATTGCACCAAAGTATTGATGTTTTAAAAGCTACAAATACCGAGGTAGCCAATCAAATGTATGAAGCTGTAGGAGGAAAAATAGTGCCATAAACGGTTGGCTGCTATGTCAAACATGTGTGGAGAAAATGTGTGTTATTGGTTACATGTGCTCTCCAAACCCTTATTGCAACCTTTATAAGAGCTCTACTCAATGCTGAACCACAGGTCCAACTGAGACTTGAAGAAAGGAGATCTTCATGGTACTGAATCAAAGTATCCAATCAGGACTTAGAAGATCTCTTAAGGTGCTAAATGGTGCTAAACCTTCAGCCGTCAAGCAGAACATAGAGGAGCTATCCGTGGTAGTGATGTAATTGGAAACGGCTATGTGATGTGATGTAACTAATATTATTTTTTAATTTCTATATACTTATGGTTTTTTATTGTTGTTTATTGATATTGTGGCATTGAATTGTTGCCTATGTTAGCTGCCCTGAGGTTCCCCCCCCCTAACGCCCGGGGGGGGGGGCGTGGCGTTGAGAAGCGCAGGGTAGAAATGCTGTAAATAAATAAATAATTAATAAATAGTGAACAACAGTCCTTATTTATAATGTAGAGCAGTAGTTCTCACCCTTAAGGTCCCCAGACCATTATATTTTTAAAATTAGAAATGGATGGAGTAACTTTAGGGATCAAACATATCTCATATTATCACAAAAACATAATTGCTTCTGTTCCTTTCTGTTGTGAGAGAATCAGTTGTTTACAAAGATGTTACCCAGGGGATGCCTGGATGTGTTGCAATCCTGTGGGGAGGCTTCTCTCATGTCCTTCATGACATCACTATCAGAGATATCAAGGTAGTGACATCTCTGGCTACCCCCTGTTTGGATATCAGCCAGCACGTCAAAGCCTTGAATCAAGAAATAGTTTTCTAAGATCTACAGAGATACTTGCAGGAACACATCAGCAAGCGGGAGTCCAAAAGTGGCAGGCTAAAACCTGGAACCTCAACCCATGGCTGATACCAAATGAGAGACTCCCTCCTGGGCACACAGAAGACTGGGTGACTTGGAAGACACTGAACAGGCTGCACATTGGCACCATGAGATGCAGAGCAACCTTAAGAAATGGGGCCACAAAGTGGAGTTCATGACATGTGAGTGTGGAGAAGAGCAAACCACAGAGCATCTTTTACAGTGCAGTCTGAACCCTGCCACATGCACAATGGAGGACCTCCTAATAGCAACAGCACAGGCACTTCAAGTGTCCAACTACTAGTAAAAAGACATTTGATATAATGCCACGTTTTTTAACTTTGCGTTTTTAAATACATCACAACTGTACCCTTGGTTTGCTCATGATACGTTAAATTTAAAAAATCACAAAAAAATGATAATTTGATCAGTCAGGAGCCCCGGGAGGTGTGGTGGGTTAAACTCTTGTGCCAGCAGGACTGAAGTCTAACAGATCGTAGGTTCAAATCTGGGGAGAGCACGAATGAGCTCCCTCTTTCAGCTCCAGCTCCCCATGCAGGGACATGAGAGAAGCCTCCCACAAGGATGGTAAAACATCAACATATCCAAGCGTCCCCTGCGCAACGTCCTTGCTGAAGGCCAATACTCGCACACCAGAAGTAACTTGCAGTTTTTCAAGTTGCTTTTGACACAGAAAAAAAGTCATTTTGTCCCATAGTGTCCTTCCCAACGCTTCACATTATGGAAAACCCAGGAATATGGAATATGGCCATTTTCATTGAAAGTGAAACAAAAAATGTTGCAACCATTGGTTGCTGCTGCAAAGATATAGCCGAGGCCTCCAGACAGACACAAAATAAATTGTCTCTTTCCTGGCACAGTTGGCCACCACTGTTTAAAACAATCCTGTATCGAAGAGGACGTCCTTTGAAAATGCAGGCAAATTTAGAACTGGAAATAGATGTCTAATTATCTGGAATAAAAGAGGCTTTACGTCGCAAAGGAAATCTCTACCCGCAGGTGTCTAAATTATTGTGGCATTTCTCCCCTGTACTTTGTAATTTTGTAGTTTTCATCATTTGTTTTTATTTCCCTCCTCCCCAGTTCTGATTACAGTTGGATAAGAAAGTAGCTCTAGAGCCTCTGGCTGGCAGGGCAGATGGAGGACTCCCTCCTGAGCCCCTGACAATGAAACAAACTGGAAAACATAGCAGTTGGAACGGCAAGGACCCAAGAGCCAGTGTGTCATTGCTGTGACAGCCTCCAATGGCTGGAGAATTGGGAATGCTGGCTCTTTCTTGAACTGGGGTCACTTGACTGGCACATCTGCTGATCTCTTGGGTAGCCTTGAGCAGGCTTCATGCAATACTATGAAAGCATCAGCATTTTTCAAACAAAGCATCCCAAATTGTGTGTGATTGGGAAAAAGGGCATTGTAGCTATTGCCAGGGTTTGCTTTCTGCTGTTGGTTGACTTTTTCTTCTCCCAGAAAGTGGTTGACTTACAGAATCAGAATTTTTAATGTTTCTATCTGCTTTCGGCACTTCTACTGTGGTGGAATGAAGTGCTGTATTGATGCTGATATGAAGGACCGTTTAGTACAGGGTTTCTCAACCTTCCTAATGCCACGACCCCTTAAGACAGTTCCTCATGTTATGGTGACCCTCAACCATAACATTAATTTCATTGCTACTTCACAACTGCAATTTTGCTACTGTTATGAATCATCATGTAAATATCTGATATGCATGATGTATTTGCATTCACTAGTGAGATTTAGTCATTTGGGATTTGTAGTTGCTGGGATTTATAGTTGACCTACAATCAAAGAGCATTCTGAACTCCACCAATGATGGAATTGAACCAAATTTGGCACAAAGAACTGTCACGATCAACAGAAAATACTGGAAGGGTTTGGTGGGCATTGACCTTGAGTTTTGGAGTTGTAGCTCACCTACATCCAGGGAGCACTGTGGACTCAAACAATGATGGATCTGGACCAAACTTGGCATGTTTGCCAAGTTTGACCCCCCAATTAGGAAGCATCTTCTAAATGCTGATTTAGAAGATGCTTCCTAATGTAGACCAGGAAGTCTAAACTACTTTCTTCCTCAGTGTCTGGCTCTGCAGGGAGTTTAGAGAAATCCGCAAACTGCTCATTTTTGCCTTTTCAATAGCTGATTTGAAAAAGAGATGGATGTTATTTATGCCTTTAGATTAAGTTCCTCTGCCTTTTGTTTTTTTCAGTTTCTCTAAAATAAATAAATGAAAAGCATTGGCAAAAAGTTAGTTTTGGCATCAAGCGATTTCACTTTGAATTCTGAAAAACAGACTCCAGTGGCTGGGAATTGCCTGCTTCATGATCAAACCCTCAAACTGCCAGCATGATTCCTGTATCCCATAGGCAGAAATATGTCAACAGTTATTTACATCTCAACGCATTTCTAATACAATCTTCATACTATTTATGCTTTGTATCAAGAGCCTAAGTAATTGGAACAGTCTGCAATAATGCAATTGTCAGTTTCCCTTTCCCTTTTCTCACCTCAGTCGCGCAAACCCAACAAACAGCAAATCATGCAAAGACTGTGCATTAAATTACTTGCTTTTATACATTGTTAAAGTGAGAACTGTGCCAAAATGACTCTTGTCTTTTTTTTTTTTACATTAGGGCTTTTGAACACACAACTAAAACACATATGTATAACAAAAATAACATGTTTTTGTGCAAAGTAACTATGTGTTAATTTTATGCAGGAAAAAGTCTTGAAATGTGAATATTCTTTTAGGTCCACAATTAATCCCTTCAGGTTTTAGCAAGACTCAAAAAAACATAATTTAAACATTTTTTAGAATATTTTTTGAATATTATCTCCATCAGACCAAAGCTAACACCTGCTGCTTGTTTGCTTAGAGATATAATCCACTGAGGTCCCATTTTACTACTACCCCTTTGGAAGCAATGCAGCTTTTAAAAATTGAGTAGTAACCTTTTTTAAAAATTTACACCTTGATTAAGTGTTGCAATTTTACAGCATTAAAAAGTGTTGTTCTGGCCCTGAAAGAAGCTGCCACAATTTATGCACCAAACAGAGTGTTTGGAGTGAAATTGGCTTCACAGCACTGAATGGCCAACAAAATACGCTGAGAGAGATCACACTGGACTTGTGTAATGTAAATATCAGGATATAAGGTTAGGTACGGATTGTGCTACACAGCCAGTGTTTTAAGTTGTAATGGTTTTGTGACTGAATTGTGACCTGACACTCTAATGAATTGCATAACAAAAGATGCAAGAGTGATCTGAATGCATCACGGCACTATATTGGACAACAATGTCTAACTCTGTAATTTGAGCTAATACAGGGGGCAACAACGTATGTAATAACACTGGAAACACAGGGGTATTGAATGAATAAGGCTTAAGTTAGTACTAATGATATCAATATAGTATTTTGATACCAACATAAGCCTTATTCATTCAATACCCCTGTGTTTCCAGTATAACTCCGTAATTTACCAATGCATAAGGTATTAAACTTGTGCATTTGGGGTAAACCTTGACCTGTTTCGAGTCCCGGCTTTCAGTAGGAGTAGATATCTGTTTCTGCTCTGGGGTGCCAAAATATCCATTTTCTATGGCCCATTATTTGGGGGGGGGGGCTTTCCACACAGGCTCCCCTTCCCAGTGCACACTTCTTTCCTGCTATTTTACTCTAGACAAGGCACTCGGCTGCAGGCACTGGCAGGAGTGCACACTTTCTGGGCCGGTATGCCACACACACTCTCTCTCTTTCCAAGGCAAGGAGGCAAGTTCTGTTTATTACTCTAGAAAAAACACATGGCTGCAGGGACTGGCAGGTGTGCACACTTTCTAGGCCTGCACATCACACATGCACCCTGTTTCCAAGGCAAGGAGGCAAGTTTTGGGAGATACTTAGCTGCAGGCCTGCATACTTTCTCTCTCAGGCTACACCACACCAGCCAGCCATGCACTCTAAGGCAGGGGTGCCCACACTTTTTCAGCATGCGAGCTACTTATAATAAAACCAAGTCAGAAAGATCTACCTACCTCCTCAAGGCTGGAGAGGGGAGGGGTGGGGCGGGGCTTGGTGTGGCCTGGCTCTGCCCCCCTCTGGCTTCTGCTCTACCAGCAGCTTTTCCAGGCTTGAGGATGGCAATGCCAAGCCAGCCTTGTGCTAGCTATGCCACCACTGGCTTGGCATTGCCATTCTCAAGCCTGGAGAAGCTGCTGGTAAAGCAGAAGCCAGAGAGGAGGCAGAGCCAGGCCGCACCAAGCCCCCCCCCCTCTGGCTTTGAAGCTCCCCACAGCTTCTCCAGGCTTGAGGATGGCAATGCCAAGCCAGTGGTGGCATAGCTAGCACAACGCTGGCTTGGCATTGCCATCCTCAAGCCTGGAAAAGCTGCTGGTAGAACGGAAGCCAGAGGGGGGCAGAGCCAGGCTGCACCAAGCCCCACCCCTCCCCTCTGGCTTTGGAGCTCCCAGCAGCTTCTCCAGGCTTGAGGATGGCAGTGCCAAGCCAGCCTTGTGCTAGCTATGCCACCACTGGCTTGGCATTGCCATCCTCAAGCCTGGAGAAGCTGCCGGGAGTGCCAAAGCTGGGGGAGGGGGCGGGGCTTGGCGTGGCCTGGCTCTGCCCCTCTCTGAGAAGCGACCTCCTGGGATCGACCTCCTTTGGTCTCGGGATCGACTGGTCGATTGCGATCGATTTCCTGGGCAGCCCTGCTCTAAGGCATTTTAAGGAGGCTTCCCACTTCCAGATAAGGAAGATCAATGATGTCCTGAAAAAGGTGAGTAGTTTTCAGGGAATGAGGGTTTACTTTTTGTTTGCTGAGGGGTTAATTAAAAAAGATTAGACTGTGATGCCAAAAAAACAGGCTTGGAGCCAGTACCCGCTCCTGATTGCTTTTGTGATGAGCTGATTTTCATACCAGGAGGGGCCTTCCCATTACATGCTCCCGAAGTACCAAAAGAAACAAAAGAAACAGGGGAAATTAATTCCACGCACAAATCTAAAAGTTACCAGCAACAGGATTGTGGCCAATAAGAGTTTCTCCACAACTATTCGTGATACTGGGAAGTATTGAAAAAGACACCCCCACCCCCCATATTTCACATTAGCACTCCAACCTCAATTTATTTTTCTCTAAGTTCAATCCTTTTGCTGTTGTTGCAATTATTCACTTATTCCTTTTGGGAGGGGGCACAATATGTGTCCAAGACAAAGAGCATTGAAATGAAAACTTAATGCTTGTTTCCTGCCCTCGGGCTCTCTCAGTCTCTTCCATTCACACATACAGAAACTGTGACTTTCTTTTGTTCATTTGGGCTCCCTTTTTGCATCAACCAAAGCATACTCTACCTTTGAACTGCTCCCCCCTTCCCATATTTTTAACATTTCTCTTTACACAGAACAGGTTTTAACACTCAAGGAATATTATCTGTTTATTTTAAGATCAATGGATAGCCACAGTAGCACAGACGTAAGTGAGGTCTCAGCTCTTCTCTGATTCAATCTGAAGGCTGTAAATCGTGCCTCAGAAGGTACAAATTGCTAAAGTGGTGACTGTGTGAGCTCTTATTGCTTTTAGCACCTGTGGTAGTTAATCTCACCTTTTCCCAATGGACTGAGGGGAAAGCAGGCTGGCTGGGCCGGAGAGATGGATGCACAACGTAATGGCTATTAGGGCTGCTGCTAATAAGAAGCCCAGACATCCAAAAGCCATTGCATTTCGTCTAAAGCCAGAGGCAGTTCATGATATTAGGGAGACTAAGGCAAAATTAAATGTAATTAAATTTAAAACAAATCCAAGGATTAAAGAAAATCAAAGGAAGCCTGCTATGGTGGCAAAAAATAGGCTAAACAATGGATGGCTTGCAGTACTTTAATGGTATGCTAAAATCTGATACCTGAATGTTCTCATGAATGTTGATCTCATTGGTTTCATGAATACCTAATGAACTTTTCCTTTCTTTCTTGTTTAAACACAAAGAATTAATATTGGTTCCCTTTGCTCTGTTCAAAACATATATAATGTAAAAATAACCCAACAAACAGTTGCCCGAGATAAATTTTCATTTGTGCTTCCTTAGTTCATCAAATGGCAGTCATAATGGATTTATATATTCATGGGATTCTGAAAATGTGAAAGGATTTACATCTATTTGGATGGCTTTAATTTAATTTTTTTGGCCTCCCAATGCATGGGAGTCTAATGATGGGGGCTTTAACCTGATTGATGCAAAAATGGTATCAACCTCTTTAAATATGATATTGGAACAATTCCAAATCAGGTACACACACTGGATCAATGAAAATTACATGTTTTAACTCAGCACTATATGGCTGTTTCAACGGATCTCTCTAATTGGAAGGACTAATAACTAGTTCTGTAACTGCTTTCGGAAGGACAAATATCAACACTGGAAATAATAAGTCGCTTGTCGTTTCTCCAACAGAGGGCTTAGTACTAATCCCTGGAATGTTTTGATCCAACCCAACCTCTTCTTATCTGCTGTTACTTGTTTGCTCATTTCTCACACTCCTTATTTCTTATATCTGGGAGAAAGAACACACTAGTAGCAGAAGGGAGACAAGTGAATGTCAAGAGATGGAAAAAGAAAGGAAACACATTTAGAAAGAGGGTGCCTCCAATTGTGAAGTCAATTTATGGTTGGTGCCTTGGACCTGGATCTAAAAAATGGGAGCACTTTATATTTTCATGTAACTTATACAATAGTTCGATGAAATATTCTCTCCCATCATACACTAACATTCTAATACACTAACTGGTACTCTGTAAACCTGGTGCTTTATACCAAAAGTTTAAGTTAATAATAATATACTTTCTTTATGTTCCATTTTATTTCACTGAGGAGATTCAGGGTGGATTACAGAACACATATATGGCAAACAGTCAATGCTGTTTTACAATTAACAAGGACAGACAATACATACACAGAGATATATGCTTTCCCATCTTTTTCTATCTCTGGCATCTAGCGGCTGTGCTAGTGGGAGAAGCTGTTGCTCCATCTTCCATGCCGAGGAGCTTTGTTGTCCATAGACGTCCTCCCGATCGAATTATCGGCATGTCCTTATGGGCACCTTTTATTACTTTACCCTTTAAAGCAGTACCTATTTATCTACTGACATTGCTGTCTTTCGAGCAGCAAGATTTTCTGCAGCTGGCGGTTTAACCCATTTTGCTAAAGCCCGGTCATACATACATATATATATATATATATATATATATATATATATTAAAAAGTTGATAATGAACAATTCCATCTATCTATCTTTATATCAATCATCTATCTATTGGGGTGTTCCCATTTTGTTTTTGGGAACATTCCTGGCAATTTGGGGGGGGGGGGGGAGGTGCCATTCGGATTTGGAATTTAGATCCCTGATTTCCATTTTGGAAATAGTCTTCATGAAAACAGAACTGGGGGAATTCTGTGCCATTTTGCACATGGCTACCATCTATCTAGCTGTCTATCTATCTAGATTCCATGATATTATACACACACACACACACACATACACACACATGTCTGTGTGTGAGAGTGAAGTTAACTTTGGGTTTGTTTCTGAAGTCCTGCATCCTACTTGCTGGCCACAATATTTTGGGGAAAGCGGCATTTCACTAAATATTCCCTAGAATGTGCATTGCATTCTCCAATTGATCTCAGGAAGAATAAAGATTTTTGTTTCTGACCTGGCTCTCTTTTATTTATCCAAGTAAGAAATAATAGTTAAGCATCAAATGACAGGTCAAATTCACTTCTTTTTCAGGTATTTGTTTTTTAAAAAGTTGTGCAGGTATTTTGGCATAAGTTTCTATCCCTCTTTTCAGCAGTAATACTAAAATGAGTTGAATAGAGCAAAGGGAAACTTTCAATTTTTGTTTTGCTTTTTTAAAGCAGTGTGATGTTCCCATGGGCAGCCCTTCTCTGCCACTTGACACATTTGACATGTCATTGGCAAAAAAGAAATCTTCAAACATGGAAAACCTGTCAGGGCTCTGCTCAAATATGTGTGTGAGTTTAGATTGAAGGTGAAAGGGAAAATCTTGCCGTTTCTTTGTCTCCAGATAACTCTGCAAAGTAGGTCTTTATTCCTTACCTGGTTAAAATAATGCTATTATGCCACTACACTGAACTGCCTTTATGGGTCCCCAGAGAATCACCTACAAAATTTTAGACTTTCCGGAGTATCCCAAATGCTAAATAAGAAAAAATGCACCCAGAAGTCTTTACCTGGATTTTACTTTTTTCCTAATGCTTGTCTGATCCTGCAGATTTTAATTCATTTAGGTGGTTCTTGGTTATCTGTTTACCAATTTTTATTTCTAATCCCAATTCCTTGCCAAGTTCTCTGTTTTGCACAGAAGCAACAGTTCTCTTTCTTGGAGAAAACCGAAGCAAAATAGGTATTGACAGTTCTGCCTTTTCATTGTGCTCTCTTAGCATTTTACCATCCTTGCTGTGGAATGGTCATTAGGCTTGTTTGATCCCCCCCAAAAAAAGAAAGGAAGGAAGGAAGAAAGAAAGAAAAGGCTCAAAACTCGTTTTGGATGTAGGGGGCACTGGTGGTTTGGATATAAAGTCAATTCCGATTTTCGCAGAAAAAAAAATTCAAAACTTCAGAGACTTTTGAATCCTTGATTAATGGTTTCAAAGTGTTATTTCCTGTTTCATTGGGTGGTCTTTACTTTGAAAGTAGTTGTTTCACTCCAAAAGGGGGGGGGAGCAAAGGGAAGAAATCTATCCACTTTGGTTAAAACCGCTGGGAAAGGAAAGGAAAGGAATCCAACCACACTGGCTTAAACTTACATGGATCCATCCCGTCCACACTGGTTTAAACTGATGCGGGAGAGAAAGGAAAGGAATCCATCCACACTGGTTTAAACTGATGTTTTTCCTGCTGTTTTTCTCCCTTCCCTTCCCTTCCCCTCTTTCCTTATCTCTCTTCTTTTCTCCTTTCCTTTCCTTCTCCAAATCCTGGCCTATTCAGGAAAACATGGGGGGGGGGATTTTGCTAGGTTCCCCATGTATGTTGTTTCCTTGCAAAGCAATGCCGTGGCACCTTTCCCACCCAAGCTGCCTAGTCGTTTCCTGTTCACATCCCCGGCTCGCAATGAGCCTACAAAGCATGCCCGGGCTCCAAAACTATGAAACTCCGCCCCTCCCCACATGGTTTCCCCTCATTGGCTGGAGCCAAGCATCCCAGCATGCAAGCTGCTGCTTGCCTCCAAATGCTGGGTCTTTCCCAATTCACTTCCTAAGTCGGAACAAAGAAGTCCTCGTGATATAGTTGAACTATAACCAACATAAAGAGGTCCATAAGTTGCCCATCCTAATGCCAACTACAGCAAATGACAGAAATGAATTCTTATTAGAGACTCATGTTCACATGCCCATGGAATCTTGGGGGTTGCTGCCATAAAAAAATGTGTTGATGTCCTTAAGTGTGCTTTTTTAATTTACATTAGACATATTTGTTTTGGGAAAATGAATATAGCAAACACTAAAGTGGAAGAAATAGGGCTATATGCCTGCAAAATATGGACTATCTACAGATGTCACATGCAACCCCTGCAACGATTCCATCAGTGCTGCCTCTGAAAAACTCTGCAAATTTCTTGGGAAGTCGGACAGACAAATATAAGCAAGCTGGAAGAAAAATAGTCCACCAGCATTGAAGCAATTGTCCTCCACCATCAACTCCGCTGGACCGGCCATGTTGTCCGAATGCCCAATCACTGTCTCCAAAGCAGTTGCTCTACTCTGAACTCAAGAACAGAAAACAGAATGTTGGAAGACGAGAAAAGAGAGTTAAAGATGGGCTCCAAGCCAACCTTAAAAACTGTGGCATTGACTGAGAACTGAGAAGCCCTGGCCCTTGAGCGCTCTAGCTGGAGGTCAGCTGTGACCAGCAGTGCTGTAGAATTTGAAGAAGCATGAAAGAAGGGTGAAAGAGAAAAACATGCCAAGAGGAAGGCACGTCAAGCCAACTTCAACCAGGACTGACTTCCACATGGAAACCGATGCCCTCACTGCAGGAGAACATGCGGGTCAAGAATAGGGCTCCACAGTCACCTACATACCCACCACCAGGACACCGAGTTTGGAGGACAATCTTACTCAGACAACGAGGGATCGCCTAACTGCTTAACTCCTGGAAGAAATAGAATGCTCAAGGATGAGCATTTTGTGGCCCCTCCAGGCTATTGCCATTCCTCACCATTGGCTATGATGGCTAGAATTTATGGAACTGGCAATCCAACATCACTTAGAAAAACATAACTTGTTCTAGGGATGGGGAAAGTGTGGTCCATGTACTGCATGACTGTGTTTGTAGTTAAGGCCTGTCAGCACCCTATTTGAGTCTCCCTATGTCCAGTATCAACTCTAGTGACAGGTCATGATGCAAACTCTGTGCTTTCCATGCCTGAGTTTTAAAAGTGTCTACCTGGTATCTGTGTGCCAAAGAAAGAAGAAAGAAGAGGGAAATATGAGTTGACTTCTGCCTGTGAAAAGTTTTTGTGTTTTAAAACATTCAGAACTAATTCAATTTGCATTCAAAGTGTGCTGGAAAGCCAAGCAGTAGCTGTGGATTAAATACTTTGACGTGCCTGCTGACTCTACCAAAAGATGCCCCTGTCTGAAGTCGCAATGTCAACATTATCACTCAAGTGTGACTTTGTTCTTTTCCCCATCACTTTGACATCCCTCTTTCATCTTGTGCCAGATTAGCTAGCTGTCAACAACTGTGACACTGTGTGCTTCAGATAGGAAACAAACTAAACACCAACCAAGTCAACCCTACAGTTTGAAGTGTGAATAATAGGGGGAATTGGTGGAGGTGGGGGGCTCTGTTAGTCATGGTTACAGTTCCTGTAATGTTTCTTGTCTCTTTAGGATGCAGTAAGCCAAAAACTTTGCAATGGGGAAAGAAGAAGCTTGGTCCCAGGAGTACAAATAGTGGCCGGATGCCAGTTACCATCAGTCTGGAGAATATGTGATTTTGAAAGTTGGTGAAGAAATTAAGCTTCTATTGCTCCGCTTCAGCGTGCCATTATATTCACTCCCCTTAAAACTAACATTTGGAGCCTTCATCTCCCTATCAATTGGCATGGAATTATGCCAAGGACCACCTGGCTTTGGAAAGAAGGCTTCAAATACATTTGCCAACTGCATTGTTAACTCCAAGTTATGAAATGTTCAGCATATGTTTTCATATTGTTGTAGAAGAGAGAGAGAGAGAGAGGGAGGGAGAGAGAGAGAGAGAGAGAGAGAGAGAGAGAGAGAGAGCGGTGATTCATTTAAAAACAGAATGGCAAAGCTTAAACTTATGAGGGAGATGTATTAATCATTCATAAAAGAGGGATCATTCTTCTATTATGGACATGGGGCAACTGTTTGAGGGGAAGACATTGATTTGAAACCAAGAACCCATCCACATGGTCGCTAAAATCCAGAATTGTTCCAGAGCATTGCAATTCAGATCACCCCTGGTTGTTGCGATGCTCTCCTCCTGAAATGCAGTGGTAACAAGAGTGGAGACCAACCATCCAGTTGTGTTGAACCTGGTTAGATAGTTACCCTTATCTTTCCTGTCATTTGTTATCCTGGCAGCAAGCACAGTCCTCCAGAGAGCTGCCATATGACTTAGGGGAAGGAAGGGAAATGTTTCTGAACATCTGAAGGTGTGAGACAAAAATTTATATTGTCATTCCAAGACTCAGAAAAAATTCCATATTTGTTACTTCTACATCAAGCTTTTTTAAAATGTTAGGAGTGACTTGAGAAACTGCAAGTTGCTTCTGGTGTGAGAGAGTTGGTAGTCTGCAAGGATGTTGTCCTGCTGGCACAAAGGATTAACCCATTGCACCACTGGGGGTTCCTATGTCAAGCTAATTAGAACTGTGATACCAAATGAAAACAGGAGGAAGACTGGTTTAGTCTAGGGCAGGGGTGCTCATTAGGTATCTCTGGAGCTTCTAGTAGATCTCCGGCCCTCTTCCAGGTGATCTTCGGGCCTCACCAACCGGATGGGTTGCTCCTGCCATGCGCGTGCACACCCTGCGCGCATGCGCGCTCCTGCTGCTGGCTTCCACTCTCACGGTGCTTCTTTTGCCTGCAGGGCATTGCAGGAAGAAGGAAGCACGAGGCGGGACCTCTGGAGGGAGCACCCTGTCTCTCTTTTGTCCAGAAGCAGCTGTGCAGCCTCCATTGCCAGTGAGACAGGCAGGACGGAGCGCTCCCTCTGGATGCCCTGCCTCGTGCTTTCTCCTTCCTGCAATGCCCTGCAGGTGGAAGAAGGGCTGCGTGGGTGGAAAACAGCAACAGGAGCACACGCGGTGGCAAGAGCGCGCGGCGACGGGGGCAGGTAGATCTTTTGGACTTGGTTGTTTTAAGAGTAGCTTACATGCTGAAAAAGTGTGAGCACCCCTGGTCTAGGGAGTGCTGCTTCGAAAATATAGTTTTGGGATCCCTCCTTATGCTAATATCATCCGTATCTTCTTGCAAATGCCCAGATGTTTCATTTAGAACAAGCACAATAGTTTGGCAAACAAATTACAAGAAAGGACTTTCCTACCCACAAAGTGGGAAGGAGAGAAGTTTGCCTCCCTCTATGAAAATGAGACGATGGTTCCTTCCTGGAACCATCCAGATCAGGGGGCGTGGCTGGATTTTAGCTGATCCACCCCCTGAAGAGTCATTCTGAACAAGGTTCAGCCCACCACACCCGCCCATTAACAGTATAGTATTGGTCGCGCGGAACCGGCGGAACCGGGGGGCCGGTTGAGGAATTTTTTCCTTAGTTTTGATTTTTGAAGGTTTTTTGCCTAGCCCTTGACTGTTTCGGGGCTAGACAGTATGGTGGGTCTGCTTTTAAATAGGCCAGCGGAAAATAGAGAGGAGTATTCAAAGTTGTCTTCACACAAGCCCCCCCCCCCACAGTTCAGGATGGGGGGTGGGTCATTTGTTCAAACACTCACTCGAAAGGTAGATTCGGTGAGGCAAGGCTTAATGGCATACAATGACAGAGTCTGATTGCGACATTCTTCGGATATAGACTTCTGTCCACTTGTTTTAACTGTTGTTCGGTTTTGGTTAGGGACAAAAGAGGTTTTTTGCCACAGTTAGCCGAGGGGTATAGCCGACTGGGATACCTCCTAGGCTTTGTCACCAAGTTCCTGATTCCTACTAGTTTAGGTTAGGACTGTCAGCGGCGCCTAGTCCAATGCGGGATAGCGCAATGGACAAAGACGCGGCTGCCATTTTGGAAGAGGATCGAGCGATCGGAGGCGCGGCCGCCATTTTGGTTCTCCTTGTTCCATGTTGTTTCTGTAGCTCCATGTTGTTCCCTGGTGTTTCTGAGCTGTTGGAGTTCCCGCCGAAAAAGGACAAGGGGGGGTGGGGTTCCGGGGTTATCTGTTCAAGGATTGGCTCTTCGCCAGAGGGGGGAGGGGCTCGGGGAATTTTGAGCAGGGATTTTGGAGGGAAGGCTTCAGTACGGTTTTTACTGCCTTGGATTAAGGACTCATAAAGCATTTCCTCAATACCCGAGTGAGTGTGATTATTGAGCGGCCTACCAACGCTCACACAAAAACCGTACTCACAACCTGAATCGCAGTCGTGAGCCGATCCGACCGCGAACCCCCCCTGAGATGTCTAGTGGATAAGAAGAAGACCTCCAGGAGCCCCGAGTGGAACCGCGCTGGCGGGGATCCGAAGAGGTGGAAGATGGGATCCTCGGTGAGGCGGCTGGAGGCCCGGAGGGGGAGAGGCCTGTGATTGTCTCGGAGCAGGCGGCCAGGAGGCGCGATTCCTCCCTCCTGTGGGACGAAAAGGTGACGCGGCGGAAGAAGGGAGCCCCAGGCCGAGGAGGGAGTCGGTCAGGGCCCAGTGGAAGGCACGAGGCGGGGCGCGCGGATGGAGGAGATGATGGGAGAGAGGGCCAGAGCCATAGCCGACATCCGCCAGCAGATGGGAATGATGCAGAGGCGGATGGACACATGGGGACCCCACCGGAGGAAGATCGAGGCACGGAGGGGCGTTCAAGCTATGGGGCCCGGAGGGCAGAGAGACCGCCGTCCGGCAGGGCCGCCTTCGGAGGGGCCGGCGCCGATTTCACCCCCGCCAGGGGGACCTCCACCTTCAACCTGGGCCCAAGCGACTGGACCCTGGAAGGAAGCGGCCACCGGAGAGACTTAAAAGTCAAGTTCGACGGAGACCCAAGCCACCTTTCTTTTTTTGTCACCAATGTCCGCAATTTTATGGAAGACTATGGAGACTCGTTCCCCTCCGAGGCGGCCCAAGTGAGGGCCGTGGGAAGCAACCTGAAAAACGCTGCGGCCGACTGGTTGGTCCAGATGACCGAGACCGATGCCCCGGAGCTTAGGGGTCTTGAGGCCTTCCTGAGGGCGCTGCAGCAGCGGTTTAGGGACCCGCACGCGGAAGCAAAAGCTAAAGCAGAATTGAAGCGGATCTACCAGGGGTCGAGGGCGGTATCCGAGTACGCCCTGGCGTTCAAGGCCCTTGCCGGGAAAATCCGCGATTGGTCAGAGGCGACCAAATTAGACTATTTTAAAGCAGGACTGAGGAGAGAGACCCTGGATTGGGCTCTGAACCGCAGAAACCCGGACACCCTGGAAGGATGGATTGACCTGGCCGGCCAAGTGGACTGCGATCGGGAGGCGGCACCCAGGAGGCCCCGAGACACCCCGTGAGCACGCGACCCGGCCCCAACCATGCGAACGGGGCTGGCCCGGAGGTCGCCAACCCGGCGGAGGTCGCCAAGTCGAGACGCAAATAGACCGCGGAGAGGCGCTTGCTTCACCTGCAGGCGAGAGGGGCATCGGGCGGTCGATGCCTGAGGAGGCCGCCCGCCGCGGGGAGAAGGGTCGGACCCGACCCCGGGACACCGAAGCGACCAAGGCCAAGGGAGCGGCGGCTAGAGAGTTGGCCCGAGCGCCAACCAACCCGAGGGGCGGAGGTGACTACGGGAGAGGCGCGGAGGAGAGCGGATCGGAAGAGTCGGCGGAAAACGAGCCCGATCTGCCGTGGCGCCCGGCGGCAGATGTCACCGTCCCAGGGCGGTGAGTCGGAGCCTCCCAGTGGAGGAATCCTCACAGTTAAAGTAGCGGCGCGCCCCGCCACCGGCAAAGAGACCGAGGCTAGTGCCATGCTAGACTGTGGGTGCACCAGATGCTTAATGTCCCCGGGCTTAGCAGCCCAGCTAGGAGTGACCCCCCGGGAGTTAGTGGCCCCGGTCCTGTTCGCGCAGCTGGATGGGACCTTCGCCAACGGGGCGCCAGCCACTAGAAAGACCGGGGAGCTAGAGGTGCGGATAGGGACCCACAGAGGGCGCATCAATTTTGTGATCTCCGAGATGGCTAACCAACCCTTAATTCTGGGCAGCCCCTGGTTGGAGGAACACAATCCGAGGATCAACTGGAAGACGGGGGAGGTGCGCTTCAGAGATGGGCAGGTTCAGGCTAAAATAGAGTACCCAGGAGAAGGAGGGAGTCCTAATACGGCAGGAGCCGGGCTCGCCCAATTGGCAGGAGTACTGCAGGACTATTGGGAGCTGGCTGAGGTGTTCAGCGAGAAAGAATGCGATGAGCTGCCACCCTCCCGCGCCATGGACTGTGCCATTAAGACAGAGGAGGGGGCGACACTCCCCAAACCCAAGATGTATGCAATGTCGGAGCCGGAGAAAAGGGCGCTGAGGGAGTTCATAGACAAAAACCTGGCCAGGGGTTTTATTAGACACTCAGATAGCCCACTGGCGGCCCCCGTCCTCTTCCGCCCCAAGGCGGATGGGAGTCTCCGGCTCTGTGTGGACTACCGAGGGATAAACGCCATCAGCTCGGCGAATCCGTACCCCCTCCCCTTGATGTCCGAGATCCTGGCCCAGCTGGGGAAGGCCAGGCTGTTCACTAAGCTAGACATTCGAGAGGCATTCTATAGAATCCGGGTCAAGCCAGAGGACTGCTGGAAGACGGCCTTCAACTGTCACTTGGGCCATTTCGAGTTTTTAGTCACCCCTTTCGGCCTAAAGGGGGCGCCAAAAATCTTCCAACAGTTGATCAACGAGGCCCTCAGAGACCTGTTGTACAAGGGGGTCATCGTGTACCTGGACGACGTCCTGATCTACACAGAGACCCGTACAGAGCACGTGGCGTTGACCCGGGAAGTCCTGAGGAGGCTGAAGGACAATCGGCTATACGCCAAGTTGTCCAAATGCGAGTTCCATCAGACCGAGTTGAACTACTTGGGATATCGCATCTCCACACGGGGCATCGCGATGGACCCGGCGAAGGTGCGAGACGTGCTGGAATGGGAAGCCCCCCGCACGCGGAGGCAGCTGCAGGGGTTCCTGGGATTCGCGAACTTCTACCGGCAATTCATCCCGAATTTTGCAGAGACTACCTTAGCGCTAACAGACCTGCTTAAAACTAAGGGGTTGGGAGAAACCAGGAAGGCCAAAACCCCTAGCGCCAAACTTCAATGGACACCACAGTGTCAAGAGGCGTTCGTGAACCTCAAGCGGCAGTTCACCAGCCAGCCCCTGTTGATTCACCCGGTGATGAGCAGGCCCTTCACAGTGCAGTGTGACGCGTCCGAGGCGGCATACGGAGCAGTCCTCCTCCAGCCGGATGAAGAAGGCCACTTGAGGCCATGTGCTTATCTCTCCAAGAAGTTCACCCAAACGGAAAAAAGATGGCACGTATGGGAGAAGGAGTCGTTTGCCATACCGGGCGGCTCTGGCCCATTGGAGGCACTTCCTGGAGGGAACGCCGGTCCCTTTCGAAGTTTGGACAGATCATAAGAACCTGCAGGCCCTGCAGACCCCCCAGAGACTGAACGCTAAGCAGCTGAGATGGGCCCAGTTCTTTAGCAGATTCAATTTTAAGTTGAGATACATCCCGGGCCCGAAAAATGTCGTAGCGGACGCTCTCTCGCGCATGCCTGATGCGGACTACTCGGCCCCAGGAGAGATGGGAACCGTATTCTCTAACCCACAACTGGGTTTGGTCGCCGCCACCCGGGCAGCAGTCAAAGCAAAGGCCACCGCCGGAGAGCTGGCAAAGCCTCTCTTGGACCAGATCAAGGCAGCGTCCCGCTCAGACGAATGGCTGGTCCGGCACTCGGAAGGCCTGGAAGAGAATGACGGCATCTGGAGCCAGGGAACCAAGGTTTACGTCCCCGAGGCCCTGAGGGCACAGGTCCTAGAAATAGGGCACGACACGCTCATGGCAGGACACTTCGGGCTCTCAAAGACGCTGAAGCTACTCGCCCGGCAGTTCTGGTGGCCGATGATGAGGAGGGACGCAAAACAATACATCGCCGAGTGTGACGTGTGAGCCAGGAATAAAACGAAGGTGGGACGCCCCACGGGCCTATTGCAGCAAGTAGCTGACCCTGCGGAACCATGGAGAGAAATAGCCATGGATTTCGTAGTGGACCTCCCGGAGAGCGGGGGGTTCACCGCCATCTGGACGATAGTGGACCTGTTCTCCAAGCAGGCCCACTTTGTGCCGTTGCGACGACTGCCAACGGCGCCGGAGCTGGCCAAGCTCTTCATAAATCATGTATTTCGCCTGCATGGTAGCCCTCGTCGGGTCATAAGTGACCGCGGGCCGCAGTTCGCTGCTAAATTTTGGAAGGCGTTCCTGGCCGCCCTGGGGACCCAACGGGTGTTGAGTACGGCATTCCATCCCGAGACAGACGGAGCGACCGAAAGAGTTCAGCGGACGCTCCAGCAATACTTGAGGTGCTTCTCTACGTATCAGCAGGACCAGTGGGCCAACCTGTTGGATGTGGCAGAATACTGCTATAACAACACCGACCACGCGTCCACGGGGGTGTCTCCGTTCCAGGCCGTGGGTGGTCGGGACTTCCTGCCCTTCCCAGCTATTGATACTTCTGCACCTCCGCCTTGCACCCCCGAGACCTGGGGGCGCGGGTTGCCGCAGCCTGGCCAGAGATCCAAAGGACGCTGAGGAAGGCCAGAGAAGACTACAAAACTCATGCAGATAAAAAGAGAGGGCCACAGCCAACCTATGTGGCAGGAGACATGGTATATCTCTCCACTAAGCACCTGCGATCGACCCAGCCCTCCCGCAAGTTTGCGGACAAGTTTGTTGGCCCTCTACGGGTGACTGAAGTGGTCAACCCGGTCACCCTGAGGCTAGACCTTCCCCACACGTGGCGCAAGGTGCACCCGGTGTTCCACGTTAGCCTGCTTAAAAAGGCAGTAACCCACCGCAAGTGGTCTCCACAGGGCGCCCCAGTCCCGATCATGGTCGGGGAACATACCCACTTTGAGCTTAAGGATATTTTAGACTCTAAAAGGCTTAGGGGCAGTCTTCAATACTTTGTGCAGTGGCTTTCCAAAGACTTGCAGCCGGAGTGGGTGTTAGCAGAACATGTCAAGGCCCCCAGATTAGTCAAAAGGTTTCATAGGGCCTTCCCGGACAAGCCAGGGCCCTGAAAATACTTTGCTTCTTCCCCCCCCCCCCCCAGGTCGGTGGACTCCTTCGGGAGGGGGGCGCTATGTCAGCGGCGCCTAGTCCAATGCGGGATAGCGCAATGGACAAAGATGCGGCTGCCATTTTGGAAGAGGATCGAGCGATCGGAGGCGCGGCCGCCATTTTGGTTCTCCTTGTTCCATGTTGTTTCTGTAGCTCCATGTTGTTCCCTGGTGTTTCTGAGCTGTTGGAGTTCCCGCCGAAAAAGGACAAGAGGGGTGGGGTTCCGGGGTTATCTGTTCAAGGATTGGCTCTTCGCCAGAGGGGGGAGGGGCTCGGGGAGTTTTATTTATTTATTTATTTATTTATTAGTCAATTTTATATTCCGCTCCTCCCTACAGGCTCGGGGCGGATCACAACAAGAATAAAATGTACAATACAAATGCACAACAAGGTTCCATAAAAACAGTAAAACATAGTCAGGGATTTTGGATAGTCAGTAAAACATAGTTTGAGCAGGGATTTTGGAGGGAAGGCTTCAGTACGGTTTTTACTGCCTTGGATTAAGGACTCATAAAGCATTTCCTCAATACCCGAGTGAGTGTGATTATTGAGCGGCCTACCAACGCTCACAAGGACAGAATTAAATAGGTAACAATTTACAATAAAAGTTGCCCACAATTTGAACCCAACTGTACTCGTGTGTTCTCGTTATTTCAGGGGTGGGCAGGCAAATATGATGAACTACTGTATTTCAGTCAGGAAGTCTTCACATGTCAAATTGTTGAACATACAAAGGCACCAATGCACCGTGTACGCCTACTTTCCTAGAAGATATTCATATTGTACTATATGTGAACATGCAAAAGGAGTGATGTATTTGGCATATGTACTATCAAGGATTTGTTACTTAGCAGGGTCCTTAAATCCTTCTTTTCTTGTAGGGATCATGGTGATGGTATCAATTATCCTATTTTGTTCTCACAATGAACCTGTGATGTGGAATGAGAATAATTGCCCCAATGTCAGAAGTAAACATCCTGATTGAGGAAACAGGGCTTCGTGCCCAGCATAGATCAAAATCAAAGCTTGAGAAAGTATCTCTGTCTCTTTTTTAAAAAATTGCAGCTACCAGAATCTCCCAGGCAGCAAGGGAACTTGCTAGAGGATCCTGGGATTTGGGCCCAGCTTTGATCCAAATTAAAATGCGTACCAGAGCTAGTGAATGTGAGGCTATCCAGATGCTGAAGTGTAACTCCCAGCATCCCTTACCAGTATAGCAGAACTCCAAAGAAGCGGAGAGACCAGGGAAGTAAAAGCAAAAGGCATCAATTCTTGCACAAAGTGATAACTGAAGGGAAACTCCAGAAAGCATGCCTGCCCTTTTGTTTTACCCTATGATTCTTTCTTTCATCTATGTACTCAATCCTTTTGTTTCTTTCCTGCCTGCAGAGAAAACTTGCCATTCTTCCAAAATTTAATTTATTTATTTATTTATTATTTATTTATTTATTAACTTCGATTTAGTATACCGCTCACTCCGGAGCTCAGAGCGGTTTACAAGGAAGCATAGACACAATGAATATGATGAAACAAGTTAGGCAGTTAAAACAGATTAAACATTAAAACATTAAAACAGTTAAAACATGATGAGGCAATGGCCCTCAACGAAGGCTAGAGGGGCATGATGAACATCTGGGAACCATAGGCGATCTGGCGCACAATGGGATTGAGCTAAGGGCCGAACGCCTTCCTGAAGAGCCAGGTCTTCACCGCCTTACGGAAGGGCAAAAGAACACGGATGGCCCGGATCTCCTCCGGGAGGCCGTTCCAAAGACTTGGAGCAGCTACAGAGAATGCCCTCCGCCGTGTGGAGGCCAATCTGCAGGTTCCGAGGGACGGCACCTCTAAGAGGTTGAGCTCCTCAGAGCGCAGTGATCTCACAGGCACATAAGGGGTAAGTCGCTCCCTCAAGTACACTGGCCCCAAACCATAAATGGCCTTAAAAGTTAGAACTAACACCTTGAAGAGGACCGGAATTCAATCGGGAGCCAGTGCAGCTCGCGCAAGAGTGGAGTTGCACGGTCGGATCTTGAAGCTCCCATAAGGAGACGCGCTGCGGCATGCTGCACTAGCTTAAGCTTCCGGATCATCGACAGGGGAAGGCCAATGTAAAGCGCATTACAGTAGTCGAGCCTAGAGATGACCGTGGCTTGGATCACTGTGGCTAGGTCGTGTTGGGAGAGGTAGGGAGCCAAGCGCTTAGCCATCCGTAGGTGGTAAAATGCTGTCCTGCAGGTGCAGCCGATCTGCTCCTCCATGGACAGCTGGGCGCCCGGCTGGACGCCCAGGCTTTTCACCGATGGCTGAGGGCAGAGGGCCACACCATCGAACGTTGGCAGCTGGGTCGCTACCCCCCCCCCCCCCCGGACGGCCCAGCCACAAGATCTCCGTCTTCGCCGGGTTTATTCCCTATGCATCCATGAAGCTCCCCTCTCAGGATGGAATAGTCAAACACCCATAGACAAGAACCAGACTTAGGGGTTCTTCAGTTGAAATTTAGGTTATCTTCTTCTGTTTCCCAAGATGGGGTTCTCAAAACAATAAATGGAAATTTTCCTTTTATGTTGTTGTCTTACAAGAATATTCTGAATGTTTTCTCCTGTGTTCTCTCCATGCACTGGCTATGCTGCATCCTGCCTGATACAGATAAAAATATCCCTACAAAATATTCCTGTTTGGGAGCAAAAAAAAATTGAATATTGTGCAAAATGCATCGATTCCTTTGCAACAAAAATGGTGGTGAAGTGGGGAAAGATGTTGTACAGAAAATAATACAGTAAAAAAAATTTCTGCATGAGAAATTATGTATTTACACAAATTTATTTTTATGTATTGTATCAGGAGTGAACCAAGAGTACAGTTGCAATGTATTTTTTTTTTGGAAAAAATACAAAGTTTGAAAACTTGGCATTATACTAAATGTCATTTGATTGGAGACACTTGGAGTGCCTCTAGTAATGGTATAAGAAGGTCCTCAATTGTGCATGTGCTCAGGCTGCATTCTAGTAGGTGGCCTGTGGTTTGCGCTTCTCCACACTCACATGTCATGGACTCCACTTTGTGGCCCCATTTCTTAAGGTTGGCTCTGCATCTCGTGGTGCCAGAGCGCAGTCTATTCAGCACCTTCCAAGTCACCCAGCCTTCTGTGTGCCCAGGAGGGAGTGTCTCATTTAGTATCAACAACAACAAAAATTTTATTGATTAGCCAGAAGCCATATCAAATACACACATTTAGTATCAGTCATGGATTGAGGTTCCGAGTTTCAGCCTGCCACTTTTGGACTCTTCCTTGCTGAGGTGGTCCTGCAAGTGTCTCTGTAGATCTTAGGAAACTATTTCTTGCTTTAAGTTGTTGATGTGCTGGCTGATATCTGAACAGGGGATGGGCCAGAGATGTCACTGCCTTGGTCCTTTAACTGTTGGCTGCTACTTCCCGGCAGATGTCAGGTGGTGCAATACTGGCTAAACAGTGTAAGTTCTCCAGCAGTGTTGGGCGTAGACATCCTGTAATAATGCGGCATGTCTCATTATGACCCACATCCACTGTTTTAGTGTGGTTAGATGTGTTCCACAGTGGACATGCATACTCAACAGCAGAGTAACCAAGTGCAAGGGCAGATATCTTCACTGTATCTAGTTGTGATCCCCAGGTTGTGCCAATCAGCTTTCGTATGATATTATTTCTAGCACCCACTTTTTGCTTGATATTCAGGCAGTGTTTCTTGTAGGTCCCAGGTATTTGGGTGTGCTGCAATGCTCCAGTGCGATTCCTTCCCAGGGAATCATCAGAGCTAGATCAATGAGAAGCATTTACACAAATTATATAATTGCACAAACTGTGGAAATTGTATGCAGTTTATATCATACATACTGTAGGTTCAAAAAGTGTTTTTCTACTTGTATTTTCTTGGGGAAAGAATTCTGTTGATAATAGTGTTTCTTTTTTATGGAGTATAACCATTTTCTGATTTTAAACACACAGTTTCTGCATGGAACACCATGTATTTTTTGAACAAATTATTTTTCCCAACCAAGTCTCAAGTTGTGTAAAAAAAAAACCCCACGTGATTGGACTCCTTTTCCTTAGAATGGCCCATTAATATCATCTTTGATCCTCAATTTTCAGGGAGGTAAATATTATTCTTCATTTCCCTAGGAAGAGCATACATTCCTCATCCCTCCATTGTTCCAGAGTGAATGAAGTGAACTAACCCTGTAGCAAAATGTTAGAGAGGCTTTGTCTTTTATTGTGCAGCTTTTATTGTGCAGGAATTTTATTGTGTACCTTCTGAATGCAATATAAACAAATGATACCTGCCACTTGCTGGTGGGGCTTGTGTTTGAGCCATTCCTTCAGATGCAGTGACAGAAGTGAATGACATCACGGTCCAAGCGAACTTCAGGACAATAGCCCTGCCATTCATATCCTGGACCAGCATTGCACCAAGCTGTGTGTTAGATCAACTCTAGCATGAATTTCTCTTTTTCAATTCCAAGACACCTGCAATCACTCAACAGTGGACCAACACCTAAAAGACAAGCAAATCCTTTCATTGTGTGAAACAAAATCTCCCCTTTCCATTGTTTGTCACACTCTCTTTGCTTTCTACCTTGTTTTTTTTCTCCCCGGATGGTCTGTGTGTGCAGCTGCTTTGCACCACTTTGCCAAAACATTTGATTAATCTTGAAAAAAAAGAATTTCAATTAACAGAAGGGAATCAGATTAGATGTTATTTTCTCCCCCGTTATTTCAAAGGGATGCTCTTCGCTTGGCTTACCTATTGGGCAGCTACGCTTTGCTGTGTGCAGGGGATTTGCCTCCCAAGGAAAATACTTCACTTTCTGCCAAACTTCTGACACATCTACTTGGATATTGGACTAAGAAGTTATTTACTGTGGTTCTTCAGAAAAGTTCTGCAGATCAGTGATGAAACACATACTATGCATGCAGATGGTCTCATGATAAATCCTGATATCTCCAAGTACAGCTAGATAATCCTTCCTGAAGCAGCTGAGCAAAACATTCCTATGTTGATCTAAATGGCCCTCTCCACTGCCACATCCCTTTCCACTGCACTGTTGAAATAGTATAATGACAAAAAATTAAAATATGCTACATAGCTAAAATGAGGTATTTGGGAGTGCACAGTGGGAGTTTAAGGTCCTCATCAGATGGCTCTTTGTAAAGAGAGGGTGAAAGGAAAAAGTGCAAAAGCTGGGTTGCAATTAAACATAAAAAATCCCCAAGATTCTTGCAAGCGGACAGATTGATAACTGGCAAATAGAAAGAGAAAACGTGGAGGCAGTGACAGGACTTTGTATTTCTAGGTGCAAAGATGACTGCAGACACAGACTGAAGCCAGGAAATCAGGAGATGTTTCCTTCTTGGAAGAAGAGCAATGACCAATCTCAATAAAATAGTGAAGAGACATGACACTGGTAATGAAGTTCTGCATAGTAAAAGCAATTGTATTCCCTGTAGTAACCTACGGATGTGAGAGCTGGACCATAAGGAAGGCTGAGTGAAGGAAGATAGATGCTTTCGAACTGTGGAGTTGGAGGAAAATTCTGAGAGTGCCTTGGACTGCGAGAAGATCCAACCAGTCCATACTCCAGGAAATAAAGATTGCTCATTGGAGGGAAGGATATTAGAGGCAAGGATAAAGTACTTTGGACACATCATGAGAAGACAGGAAGGCTTAGAGAAGACATAATGATAGGGAAAATGGAAGGAAGAAGGAAGAGGGGCCAACCAAGGGTAAGATGGATGGTATCCTTGAAGTGACTGGCTTGACCTTGAAGGAGCTGGGGGTGGTGATGGCAGACAGGGAGCTCTGTCATGGACTGGTCCAAGAGGTCATGAAGAGTTAGAAGCAACTGAATGAATAAACAACAACAAAAAAGAGAAGGACAGCAGGGGAAATTGTGGGGCAGCATTATGCTTTCTTCCCTACTGTTAGGGGTAATAAGGGATCATGGTATCCCTTTCCATGATGTTTCCCTGCTGTCCTCCCACTTCCTCTTTACCTCCTCTGGCTTTCCTGTATGAGGGGTTTATACCCGACTCCTCTGGGCTCCATTTCTCTCTGCTGCAAGTACGCTGCTTACATGGAGCCCCATGGAGTCCCACTGGAAGTAGATCTGCATCATGTGATGGGCTCCAGGGGACTCTGTGCCAGCATCGCAGAGAAGCGGTGAGAAGACGCTTCTCTGTCTTCATCTGTTGAAGTGGTAAATCATTACTTGTTTCATTCTTGCATGTGAAAATGAAACAACTTGACAGCTTTCTCTTGTTGAGTGAGATTATGAGAGGGAAATCCCATTGCTGGATGTCTTAAAACACCTAAGACAGATTCTCTTTTTTCAGGAAGAGAAAAATGTGTAAATATTCTCTTTACGCCCCTGGTGCATTCCTTGTTTTAAAGGAGAATTATTTTGTCTGCCAACCCCCCGAAATAACGAGACAGACACAAAATATATGGTTTCAAATTTTGGGCAACTTTTATTAAAATAGTTACCTATTTAACTTGTAACTCAACTAACTTGTTGGTGTCAGTTTTAACTTGGTGTGTGCAAGCTGAGGTAGCGTCTCCTAAAGTCTACCCCTCAGCTATTCAGGCATACTACCTGGGTCCCCTGTATATTTCAACCCGAGCAACCCGTCAGGGAAACATCAGGAGAAATCTCTCTCAACTTTTGAGACTAGACTCTCCCCGCTCCTGGAACATTCATCATCACCTTACCTCTAAAATTAACCGCCTAGGTGAGTGTTTGCATAATGTCCCACACCCTTAAGGGGTGCCTTAAGTGTATACAAACCTTTGAATAACTAAACTATTTACGCCACGGATTGGGAGCAAATGTCCTATTTAGCTCCCATCCCCCACCAAGCCATCTACTATTAACTGAACACCCATTCTCAAATCGTGTAAAAACAATGAATTGCCCCTATCAGACAGATGAATTCCATCCGATCTGTAGAGGTGAGGGCTATCAAGCGAGATCTGCCCATGAAATATGTAGGAGCCCCTACCTCTTGCAAGCGCTGTGCGCATGGCCCGGTTCACCCGCTTCCTAGCTGATTCCATTTTTTTTACATCCCCGCCACCAGACCACCGGAAGTGAGGGATGATTGCAGACCAGGCGATGTGCACCCGCGGCCATGCAAGCCATAATTTACAGATGTCGTTCCAAGCTTGCAAGTACAGGGCCCTACCCTTCAAGAGGCCTAGATCATTGCCTCCAAGGTGTATAACCAAAACGTCTGGAGGGGGCCCTCTCCTAGACTGCAACAAAAGTGGGACCAAACCGTCCCAACGCATACCTCTGATCCCATGCCACTCAACTGTAGCGACGGATGCGAAGCCCAAATGCTGACCATAATGAGACTTCATGGCCTGCCTGGACGCCCAGTGTATGAAACTGTGCCCACAGATGAGGATCCTCCATCTATGGTTCAGCAACGCAGGATCTGAAACGACAGATAAACATTATGACAATGGAGTACGCACGTATTTCCTGAAGGAATTTGATTTCCATCTGCCCAGGGTTTTTATCTTCTCCGTGTCATATCCCATCACATTGGCCACCGAAGCTGCTCCAATGCGGAAAGAATGGGTTGCAAACCTAAATTGCCCCAAACCCATCAAACCCAGCGCCTTGCTGGTAACCGCCCAAAACTGATATTTGGATAGCGGTGTGCCATCCTAGTGACTAAACAAGTAACCTGGCCCTTGCCTCCTAATCCCATTAAAAAGCACCAATGCTGTAACTGGGCATAAATCGGGGTCACTGCATTTTGCCAATTTTATGACTGAGCCCCTGGCCCCCTGGTCTGTCTTGGATGAACGGACCAGCAACTCAATACCAGTCTGAGTAATGGTTAAGTCAGACTGAATCAAAGCCCGCATAGTCTTATCGTTCTTGGAAGCTGGGACTAGCTCACTAATCCTCAGGGCTGCAAAAAAGGCTGTCAACGCTGCAGCATGGAACAAGATCTGTTCATAGGCATCAGCACAAACCTTGGGCCACATCATCTTTAAAGCCCTTTAATATGGCAGGGGTAATGGGGTCCCTATCATCGTGGGGCTGCCCCTGGCTACGTGACCATCCGGCCAAAATCTTATGAAGCCGGAAGTCATTGGTGTAATCCGGAAGGCCCTGTGCCTTAAGCCAATAGGCCAGTGCAGACAAACACACTCTGATTGAATGCGGGGCCAGCCCTCTTCTCCTACAAAACACGCAAAACTGTGCTATATGCTCGTAAGGAACAGGGATAGCTTGCGGCATGTTGTAATCCTTTCTAAACCCCTCAAATTCCTTAACAGCTCTTGCATAAGACTTCATGGAACTTGGGGCCAAAGCAGATGCCATACCAGTTAAAGTCTCGTGCTCCCAACCGTCCAAAGATGGTCTGGCATGCGTTGGGGCAGGACGTCGGCGCCGGGTTCCAATCACCGGAAACGCTCCATCTGCATACGAGACAGAGCGTTGGCAAGTGAGTTATTAATCCCAGCAACATGGAAGGCACGAAACAAGATATTAGATTGCAGACAATGGAGTGTGAAATGTCTAAGAGCGCTCATGACCCTCTGAGATTTAGATGTTAGGGAATTAATTACTTGTACTGTCGCCAAGTTGTCACACCAAAAATGGACTGTAGAGTTTGCAAACCTCTCAGCCCATATTGTGACCGCTACCAAAATCGGAAAAAACTCAAGAAAAGTTAAATCGGCAGTGATGCCAGCCTCGTGCCATGATTGGGGCCACTGCTCTGTACACCATTGGCCGTCAAAATAAACCCCAAAACCTATGGCCCCTGAAGCATCAGAGGCCACCTTCAACGCGTCCATAATGGCCAATTCCTGTCTCTAGAATGAAAATCCATTAAAATTTGATAAAAATTCAAGCCAGATTAGCAGGTCTGCCTCAATGGCGCACGTTACCCGCAAATGATGGTGAGGCGACTGAACGCCTGAAATGGCGTCGCACAGCCTGCGAAAAAATGCACGTCCGGGTGCCACCACCCTGCATGCAAAGTTCAAGTGACCAATTAACTCCTGAAATTCTTTCAGGGTTGCTTTCTTGCGACACAGGAATTGCCGGACTCTAACCGTCAAACTATCTACCTTTTCTACAGGAAGCCTTGAAAACTGATTAATGGTATCAAGCTCTATCCCTAGAAAAGTCAAAACGGTACTAGGACCTTCCGTCTTTTCTTCTGCTAACGGGACTCCTAACTGACGGGTCAGTTGCTGGAATGAGCGCATAAGAAATCTGCACTCCCCAGTCCCCGCATGTCCTATAAAAAGAAAATCATCTAAATAATGGACTGAAGGCCGGATTTCTTCTTGACTGCCCATTCTAAAAACGTAATAAAACGCTCAAAACGGCACATGAAACCGAGCAGCCCATGGGCAATGCCCGGTCCATGTAAAACAGTCCACGGAAACGAAATCCCAGGAGATCAAAATCCGCCGGGTGAACTGGGAGCAGACGGAATGCTGACTTGATGTCACATTTTGCTAAGTCTGCTCCCAAGCCCAGACGACGGACTACCCGCACGGCCGCATCAAACGAAGTGTATTTGACTGATGACAATTCCTCAGGGATAGCGTCATTCACCGACCCGCCCTTGGGATAGGATTGGTGGTGAATGAGGTGGTATTCTCCCTGCGCCTAACGGAGAAACTCTCAAATGCGGAACGGGAGATGTGGTAAACGGTACATTAACCCTGCCTTCCTTAACTTCCTTATCTATCTTCTGCTGAACTAGATGCTCAAAGCCGATAACTGAATTCAAATTCCTTGCTAACTGAGGCAAACGTGGTCCCATAGTTGGGATCCTAAAACCTCGTGAAAAACCTTCCCAAACATAACTTGCGTCATCCCTGTTGGGATATAACGCCAACCATTCCGTTAACTGGTCCAGCTTAACTGGACTGGGGCCCTTTGAGAAGGGATGATTGACCGGGGGGGGGGTTATATTGGTTGTCCTTATGTCCTCCCTTATTGAACCCCCCTCGGGGACAGTTACGCGTGGCGTGAGCTCCAAAGCAGATGCCACACGAGTGCTGAAAGCGGCAGGGGTTGCGGTTGCAAACCCCTCTGGCCGCAAAGTCCCAGCAAATATTACCTCGCCGCTGGGCCTGCTGCTGCGGGCCCCCTTTACGAAAGGACTGAGCAGTCCTGGTGACAATCGTCTGCCCGCTGTCAGCCTTCTTCCTCACCCCACCTTTTATTGTGCCCATGACTTCGGACCACAATTGATTGTTAATCAGGTCCCATCTCATGTCTGGGTTAGAGTCAGCCTTTAACCGAAAACGTTTGTCATAGTCAAGCCAGGCATCGCTGGGGCCCTCCAAGTGCGTGTGGCGTATTAAGCTCTGATACTGGAACAGACTTGGGCCCCTATCCGGGTGGGCCGTTGAAATAATGGCTGCGTAAACTGAGAAGCACGCATGCCAATTATCCCAAATCTGATCGACTTTCCTCTTTTTAAATTCGTCCTTCCTTTCTTCATCCAACTCATCCTTTTCCTTCTTATCTAACTCCCTAAAGTAAAGGGAGAAGATATCCACATACTCGTTACGCAAGATTTTGTCGATAACTTTCTGTGTAAGGTGGGACCCTAACGCAACCACCGTCTTACTCGGGGTCATGTGGGCCGGCCATTTTTCAGTTCCCCAGAACTTGTTCGCATCACTAGTCCTAGCCATCTCAAGGGTGACCGTGGATGGCGTGGACTGCTGGGGAATGCCACCACCCTGTTCTTGAGGAGCTTTGGTTGGAACTGCCTGTGCTACACTGCCCTGTGTGTCCTGTAGCGTGGGAAGCGCCACCTGGCCCTGATCCTAGGGCCAAGATAGTGTGGTGTTTGTACCTTGAGAAGTCGGGGGCCTCTCTGACGGCACGATCTGGGGCAACACCTGGACTGGTGCCAGCCGGTCAACCACTGCAGGTGCTGGCATCGCTAACTGCTCCCGGGGCATGGGCAACTCTTCAGGCACGGGTCCCGGGGTCATCGCCTGTTCAGATGTAGTCTGGACCTGCACCGTCTTGTTAGAACCCCCAGAGGGCTGACCACTCTGTTGCTCCTCCACTCGCTTTCTGGCCGCTCGCTCAGCGTCTATGATAGAAAGACGAGATAAGATATTAGCATACCTCAAGTCCATACTAGCTACTAGGCATGAGAAAAATGAAACGGAAATTAAAAGGATTCGTAAGAGATTCGTATGTAATGGGACTTTTGAGGTTTTACGTATCGCTGCCCCGAACCAGGAAGTAGACTTCCTTTTACGGTCCGTGAGGCCAACAATTTGCGTTAGGATCGTTAGAAATTCTTAAGTATTAATTAATTAATTATTGTACTACTCACTTCTCCCTGTCTACTCCCCCTCATTTCCTTCCCGCCTTCATTCAGCTTCTTCTTTTTCCCGCATTTCTATGGGGAACTGGAAGTGACGCTGCTGCTAGGTAGGCAATGCATTCTGGAAAGTGTAGTCCTCCAGGCTTCCCCCCCCTCCGTCTCTTCCCCGTTGCTCTGCTGCCATGCATGCCCCATCGCAGGGGCCTGCTTCACACACACACACACACGCGCTTCTCCTCCTCTCTCTCCAGGCTTCCCCCCCTTCTCTTCCCTGTTGCTCTGCTGCCATGCATGCCCCATCGCAGGGGCCTGCTTCACACACACACACACACGCGTGCGCTTCTCCTCGTCTCTCTCCCGGCGCTCTCTCAGATGCTTCTCTTCCCCGTTGCTCTGCTGCCTTGCCCCATCGCAGGGGCCAGCTTCAGCCCTCCAGGTACGTGTTTTGGACTTCAACTCCCACCATTCCTCACAGCCTCAGGCCTCTTCCTTTTCCTCTCAGCCTGGGCAAACTTGGGCCCTCGCTCCCTCAGGATCGGGGTGAGAGAGAGGTAGCGAGGAGCGAGGGGGGCTCCTCCTCCTTTTCTTTTGCTGCTTCCAAGAATAGAAAACCCCTCCCTCCCTCCCTTCCTCCTTCCCTCCCTCCTTCCTATTTGGAGAGTCCCATCTAGAATTCAGTGTGGTTTATTCAAGTTTTGGCCTACAACTCCCAGAAATCCCAGCCAATTTACCAGCTGTTAGGATTTCTGGGAGTTGTAGGCCAAAACCTTCTGGAAAGCGCATGCTCTGGCACACGAATTTCTAACGAATTTCGTTAGTACTTAAGTTACATTTCCGAAATTTTTGGGAATTTTTTTGTAAGTCTTTGATATACTAATCAAAAAAAAATCCCCCCCCCCATTTGATTTTAGAATCGCCATTTTTCGATTTGTTATCATGCCTACTAGATACCCGTGCCGGCCTTGGTGCCACCCCCGCTGCGGCTAAGCCCACATCCGCCTCGATCTCCAGAACCCTCTTGAGGACCGCGTCCATTTCCTCCCTGGAGACACCCCTCGCCCTCTCAGGTGAGGCCTGAGGGGACAACGCCCGCTTCGTCGCTGTCTTCGCTGGGCCCTTGCCCTTAACGCCACCGACATTCTTCCTAGGTGCCATCTGAAAAGCAAGAATCAAGATAAAATGTCAACATGGGTGGCACCCTACACCCCAGAAGCCTGTTCCTGGCTTATCACCAACTTAACTCCCGTTCCTTAAATCATTCTCATCCTGTTATGCTCGAATAGAAGCAGTGCAGGTCCGTAGCAAGTTGAACCTCAAGTCAGGAGCTCCCTCCCCCTGGTTCACTCGCTAAATAAAGTTCAACTAAATTCATTTGTATGCGAATCAAATCATTATTTTCTATCGTCACTTTTATTTTTGTTTTATTGCATTGCATAATTATTGATATATATATATGCAGCATATATATATATATATATATAAGTTTCTTTCCTTTTACCCATTACTCTCTCCTTTTAAAAAAATAATCTCTATATTTTTATTTGTTTTGTTATATATCCCTTTCCTCCTTTTTTTATATACTTTTATTTTTATTCATATATATATTTCTTTTATATATATATATATATACATATTACTTTTCATTTCAACATATTACTTCATTATCTATTTCCATTATTATAATTTGTATAAATATATATATTTATATTTTTTATTTTATATCATTCTATTTTATGTATTCATTTATTTATTTATTATTATATTATATATTTTATTATTATTATTTTATTTTATTTTATTTATTTATTTTTATTTTTTAAAATTCATTTTATTTAATTTATTATATTCGCCGAACCAAAATGGCCGCCATTCCAAAATGGCCACCCATAGGGCCGACCGCCATGCGGCCAAGATGGCGGCCCCCAGTGCCAGCCGCCATGCGGCTAAAATGGCGGCCGCCACACACAGATTGCCGTACAGCTATCCCTGACAGCTGTACGGCAAATATGGCGGCCCCCATAGGGAGCCGCCATCTTGCCCGGCTATATTCCTCCTAGGGCGCATGCGCGCCCGGAGGCAGCCCCCAAGGCGCACGCGCGCCACGAAAAACACTGCGCCACAGGCGCAATTTGCCGAGGCGGCCTGGCGGGCCCTTTTTAAGCCCGCCAGGCCTCTCCCGGGCAGGCAAGGCAAGGGGCAAGGCCCAGGAATCCGGGCCTGCTCCGAAAACGCCCGAGGTGGGCGCAACTTGCAGAAGGGGCCTGGCGGGCCCTTTTAAGCCCAAGCCGGCCTCTCCCGGGCAAGAAACGCGGGGGGCGAGGCCCAGGTGATCCGGGCCTGCTCAGAACGCGCCTGAAGTGGATGCGACTCGCTGGAGCGGCCTGGCGGGCTCCTTTAGGCCCAAGCCGGCTGCTCCCGAGCGAGCAAAGCGGGGGCGAGGCCCAGGTGGTCCGGGCCCGCTTGCACCACTCCCGAGGCAAGCGCCAGCGGGCCCCCAGCGCATATAGCTCTCTAGGCTTCCCTTCCAACCTTATATGTGGGGGGGGGGCAAGCGCAGCTGAATACCAAGGGCCCGGGGACCTGGGAGAGGGGGGAACCCCACAGCCAAGAAGACCCCTACCCCATTCGCTGACCGCCCAGAGGTAATTCTATATTTTATTATTAGATTAAATATTGATTTATTTTCCATGCTCTAAGTAAGGCAGGGCTGTTGGCCACTGCAAACCCTCCCTGGCTATTCCCACTAAAGGGCCCTCCAAGCTTAAGTAAGGGGTCATGTAGAGCTCCTTATGCTCCACCGAGGCGGCGAGGAAGCCACACAAGGGGGTTAAAACCACCTCTGGTCCCACTCCTCACACCCCAGCAGGCCCCAAACCGACCTTAGCTTCAAATTGGGGCCCCGTCGTAAGAACTGCCTTCCTCGCCGGTGCTCCAAAGCAGAATGAGGGGAAAGGGGCTGGCAGCACACTATGCCAGCCCCTCCTTCCTTCCAGTGCATTCTGCGAAATCAACCAATCTCTTCTCCGGGGGGGAGGAGACAAAATTGCTCCACTCTCCAACATGTTGGATAGTGAAGTGTATTCTTAGAAGTCTGCTGCTTCTTGAAAACGGTGAATCTGCACCTTATTGCTTTAATGCATACATGCTTCTAAAGTTTATGCTACACGGTTGAAATTTGGTGATGTGGTTGTTGCAAATTAAAGTACAACAATGTGGCATAAAATTTAGAAGCAATAGGGGTTCAGATCCCATTAGGCTCAGATGAGATGGAGGAGGAAATGGTTATGAGATTTATGGTCCAAAACATCCAGAGAGCATCAAATTGGTTGTGTTTAATATGGTGCCTGATCCAGTAGCCTAGTCTTATAAGCTAGAGTGCTCAGTCCTCCATCAGCAGACTTAGCTAGCTTGAGATTCTGGATAAGAAGCTTTGTTTCTCTTACTGTCACCACTATTTTACAATTTTATTAGTCTTCATAATCTTGAGACAAGAGGGTCATTTTCCCCCACTGTGAAGAAGATATGCATTTTTCCTCCTCAAGGATATGAAAAGTAAGCCTGGCCAGTAGAATGGTACAAAGCTATACTGTACAAAAATAATAGAAAGGATGCAAATAAGATAAAACATTCCAATAATATCATATATACTACTGTGCTACTGCTACAATAGAGCACATTTCTAACTACTAGGCATATGCGATCCATAAAAATGGTTCTAAACTCCTTCCAAAAGTAGAGGGCACTGACATTTTGTTTCTAAAGTCTTTCTAAATTTTGGGTGGTGAAAATTACAGAACTTAGTGAAACTTACAAATCTTCGTAAACTTACAGATCTTCATAAGTCTTTCCTTAATGGCGGTCACAATTATTAGACTGACTCTAAATTCCATGGCTGGCTGCTACAGCCCAATTCATTTGGGGAAATGTAGTTTAGCACAGACATACGACTTCTCCTCGCTTCCCATTAAATTACTATGAATGGGGAAACTTCAGGGGCTCCTATTGCCCTCATTTTTAAAGCTATTAGGGTGAAACTTGCTACAATGGTAGAACACATTTACCACTCTTTGCCTATCATGTTTCATAATGTTTCACTCATGCACTGTTTTTTTGGGAATTTTTTTTTAAAAAATACTACAAGACCAATCTTTGCTTTTGCCTCCTCCTTCCTAAGACCTGATTGGCTGAGAGGCATGCCAACATGTTTGGCTTCGTTTCTCAGGAGGGCTTGGTTGCCCTGTGAATTTTAACTGCATCACAGCTACTTCTGAAGACATCTGAGGCTTAAGAATCGAAGGCTTCTTTTGATTCAAATTCTTAATTTTGGGAGTGGGGAGCGAGCAGGTGCATCAGAACTCTCTTCAAAAGTGCTGCACTTCCGAATAACTTACAACTCCCAAATACACCTGCACCAAATGCATACCTCTACTTTGTTGCATGCACACCTACTACATTGTTGCATGAGCTTCATGGGATGTTAGATGGATTTCAAACAAGTGGTGTCTCAAAATGTTGTAATTGCTTTGTTCAGAATATAAAGTTGCCCAGAAGATGACAATGCTTAGATATATTACAACATGTAAAAATAAAATAAAAAGAGAAATAGTTTTCCAAACATTTTCATGAATATTGCTCCAGTTCTGATATTACGGAAGGATCGGTCCCCTTCTTTCTGCTTCTGTCCATCATCTTTTGTCACTTAGGGGTTCTTACCATTCTTTTTCCCCATTTCTCATGAGAAGATGTTTCTTTGGAACTATTTTATTGGCAGTTCGATTGGTGAGGCCACTTTTATGACAGCATCTCATCAGTTGAGATCTGCCTTTTCTCCCATACCTTCAGGGGGAAAAGCCTGTTCAGTGAAAGAGTGTGTGTATATGTGCCTTCAAGTCACCTGCAACTGTATGGTGACGCCATTAATTTCATAGATATTTTTAGAAATAGTCAGAGTTAGTTTTTCTATTTCTTTCTGAAATATAGCCCACAGTACCTGGTATCCTGTACCAGTACCTGGTCCCCTGGTGGCACAGCTGGTTAAACTGCTGAGCTACTGAACTTGCTGACTGAAAGGTCGGCGGTTTGAATCTTGGGAGTGGCGTGAGCTCCAGTTGTTAGCCCCAGTTTCTGCCAACCTAGCAGTTCAAAAACATGCAAATGTGAGTAGCTCAATAGGTACTGCTTTGGCGGGAAGGTAACGGTGCTCCATGGAGTGACTTTGGAGGTGTCTATGGACAACACCAGATCTTCGGCTTAGAAATGGAGATGAGCACCACTCCCCAGATTTGGACACAACTAGACTTAAAGTCAAGGGGAAATCTTTACCTTTACCTGATATCCATTTGTAGTATCTCATCCTAGTTCTAAACAGAGCTGGCCCTCTTTAGCTTACAAGATTCGATGGGATATTGCACAGTAATGATTATCGCATTGCGAAAATGTATAAGTTCTTTCCATCACACACAGGAGCTCTAGGTAAAAAAATAATCAGTGCTCCCAGTTGCGTTTTCTGAGATTGATACCAAATGTCAGCTTTATCAGACTCAGACCAATTTTGCTTTATTTTAAGTGAAATTCTTGACTGGTTTGATTAATAATTTAATAGTTCTATTTTTAGATGCCATGCCAACTTTTCAAAAGGGAATGTCATACATATTTTTAACACTTTTGAAGGCTCGTCTCAGAAATTATTTTTCTGAGATGAAATAAACAATTGAGGGTAGGGATGGGGATTGTAATATTTTCCAAATCCACTCATTTCATTTTCACACGATTTTAACCCAATTAACTTCAGTGTCATTGGAAAGACAAAATGAGGCAAAATCCTCTCATGTTGAAGGCACAGCTTATAGGAACAGGGTCCATCTACACTCTAGAATTAGTGCAGTTTGACACCACATGAATTTATGGAATCATGGGAGTTTTTTGTTTAACAGGGTCTTTTCTGCCAAAGAGTGTCATTGCATCACCAAACTACAACTCCCAATATTCAATAGTATGAGCCATGGCAGGTGATGGCTTCTCCTCTTCCTCCTCCTCCTTTTCACAAAACCACGAGGGGGTTAAAAGATGGATGAGCATACTGTTCTGCAATGCTATTCATATTCTCAGGTCATATGGCAAAGATGCATTTCTACTGCCTTTGTGAAAACCGGGTATCAACACATTAACCTATTAGCAACTTTTTCTGATGCAACATTCCGAAGGAACATTAAAAACGAAAGTACAGAAATCAAATGATATAGTCTCATAATATACGAGACTTAAATGAAATCTAAGAAGCATTCCATAAGATAGGAGAGATGAATCATGTTGACAGAAGACTTGGAAAGCACAGGATGGAAGTAGAAGAGAAGAGAAAACAATGAGTGGGTTGTTGTAAGTTTTCGGGCAGTATGGCCATGTTCTAAAAGCATTATTTCCTGATGTTTCACCCACATCTATGGCAGGCATCCTCAGAGGTTGTGAGGTCAGTTGGAAACTAGAAATATTGGGTTTATATATCTGTGGAATAATGTCCAGGGTGGGAGAAAAAACTCTTGTCTGTTGGAGGTAAGAGTGAATGTTAATTGGCCACCTTGATTAGCCTTTGATGACCTAGCAGTTTTCAAGGTTTGACTTCTTACTTTGTGGGGGAATCCTTTGTTGAGAGGTGATTAGCTGTCCCTGATTGTTTCTTGTTTGGAGTTCCCCTGTGTTTGAGTGTTGTTGTTTTTTATTTGCTGTTATAATTTTAGAGGTTTTTTTTAAAAAAATAATACTGGTAGCCAGTAGGTTCGGCAGAATGCTCATAAAATTGGAATGAATTTGGATTAAATCCACTTTTGAAGTGGCATCGAAGTGATGTAAGCAACCAGGAAACAAATTTGCCATTTTGAAGCTGCCGCCACCATTTTCTTTCTGGCCCACTTTCTGGTTTGGGAAGGAATCAGCCTTAGCTTCCTGCCCCTCCCGAGTTGCTTTCCTCTCATTGGCTGTTTAACCCAGTTTGGTCGGGGATGTCTTTCCTCCGTGTCAGAACTGGGCGACAGCTGTGTTTAACCCAGTTTAGATGCGGCTGTCACCCCAGTTCTGATGTGGAGGAAAGGACATCCGCATCCAAACTGGGTTAAACACGGATGTCACCCCAGTTCTGATGCGGAGGGAAGACATCCCCATCCAAACTGGGTGTTTAACCCAGTTTGGATGCAAATGTCCTTCCCTCCGCATCAGAACTGGGGCGACAGCCATGTTTAACCCAGTTTGGATGCAGCTGTTTCACCAGTTCTGATGCAGAGGGAACACATCCCCATCCAAACTGGGTTAAACATGCGTGTCCGCCATTAATGAAGCGATTCCGATATTACCAAAATTTTGGCAATTTTGAATTTTTTCCCAGAAAATTTCGGAAATCATTTCAAAATTGAATAGTCAGCGCCCCCTACATACACAACGAATTTTGAACCATTTTTTTCCTTGGTCAAACTGGCCTAGTAGCCAGATTTTGTTCATTTTAATGGTTTCCTCCTTTCTATTGAAATTGTCCATAGCTTGTGGATTTCAGTGGCTTCTTTGTGTAGTCTGAAATGATGGTTGTTAGAGTGATCCAGCATTTCTGTGTTCTCAAATAATATACTATATCAAAATAACAACAACCAGGGAATCCTTTGTTGAGAGGTGATTAGCTGTCCTTGATTGTTTCTTGTCTGGAGTTCCCCTGTTTTTGAATGGCATTCTTTATTTACTGTTATGATTTTAGAGTTTTTTAAAAATACTGACAGCCAAAATTTTAGTTTTTAAATTATTTTAGTTTTTTTTAATACTGGTAGCCAGAAAACGATGGGTTTTATTTGCTTCTCAAATGAACTCGCTGGGTGAGAACATTCCGGTGTTCTAGGACAAAAATAGAAAATTAGGATGCCCTTATTTGGTGACTTTAGTATCCAGAGAGATCGAAACACTCCTTGAGACATCCTAGAGAGGGTTTTGAAAGTCCGTCTATCCATGTTTGTTAAATCAGATGAGCTGTATCTTTTTAAAATAATGGGGTGACAGTCTTTATATATTTTTGTAAAAAATACATTCAAAATCACAACTGAAGCCCTTCTTCTAAACAAAAGGCTACAAAGACTCCTGCTATGTCAAGAAATTTTTTTTAACCTACACAAATGCATACAGACCATATATACTATCCCCAAAAGGTGTAATTTGTTTGCCCTTTGCTTGCATAATGAACAATATATCTTGTGCTCGCTTGCTGTGGAATCAAATGAACATTCCAGGCACTCTGGCATTAAAGTGTATCAATGTTTTTGTTGTTGCCTTTTATTGGCTTTGCCATTTATGTTCAAGGCATTTAATATATGTTGTAGAGTGATGGATGGGTGCTGTCTACCAGTGGCCCCTTACAAATTAATTTTTCTGAACAAATGTTTCAGTCCACTAGTTCTGGAAATAAGGAGGTGGTTTTTGCATCAGTGATCAGCAAGTTATGTCTTAAGCTGCAGAAGGTGTCAGAACTGCTGTCCACGTGGACCTGCCTTACACATGGGACCAGTGAGAAGAAAAGCTCTACTGATTTACCATAGACAAGAAGCCCTTGCTTATTCCACAGTTTAGGGACCACGGCACTGTCAAAAGTGGACATTTTCTAACAGTGGTAGTCACAGAATTGGGAATAGATTCCCATAAACCTCCAGAATCTCTGGGATGCATTTGTCTAAGGGGAGGTTCCTGGAAATAAATCTATATGAATAAAAATGTAATGTTTGTTTGTGGCATTAAACATAACTGAAAAACCACTGGACGAATGGGCACCAAATTTGGACACAAGACACCTATCAGGCAAACGAGTGAGCATCACTCATAAAAACACTGAAAAACACTATGGAAGAGACCTAAAAAGCCAAAAAACAAAAAATGCATTACAACGCAAGTGCAAAATCACACACACACACACACACAAATACACAGACTGGGCCACAGCAAGACGCGGCAGTGGATGGCTAGTCTGCATAAATAAAAATGTAATGTTCATTTGTGGGATTAACATAAGTCAAAAACCAGTGGACGGACTGACACAAAATTTGGACACAATACACCTATCATTCCAAAAAGTGATCATCACTCATAAAAACACTGAAAAACACAACAAAAGAGACTTTAAAAGCCAAAAAAGCCAAAAGGCACTATAGTGCATGCACAATTTTTTTAAAAACTTAAATGAATGTGTATGATATGTTGATGTAATTGTATTTTAATGTGTAATGTTTTGGGGGGTTTTATACTGTGTTTTATGTGTTTTACTGTGTTGGCATCGAATTGTGCCTTTTTGGAAGCCACTCTGAGTCCCCCCTCGGGGGTTGAGAAGAGCGGGGGTAAAATGCCGGAAATAATAAATAATAATAAATAAAATGGCTCCCTGGCAAACAAAACACACAATAGCCAAAAAATAAAAAATACATTACAACACATGTGCAAAACCACATACACACACACACACATACATACATGTATAAACAAACAAAACACATATACACAGGCTGGGTCACAGCAATGTGTGGCAGGGGATGACTAGTGGATTAATATAGATTTAGGTATGTACTGATTGTGCCAATAAATCTAAGTCAAATTGTATTTCAAGGTTTGCTCGGCCAGGTTTGCATTGGTCACTGAGCGATGGTGTGTCAATACACTTTATGAAGTATGAAAATTCATATAAATCAAGTGGTGCCTATCACCTCAGCTTCCATAATGCGCCTTAAGTTTTATTGATTTTTTTGTTGGAATGTTATACTTTGAAATCAGTTTATTATTGTGTAGATGGGCCACATCGCCCATCGTCCGGACATTGAAACACCTGTGCGGGTGCTCATTTTCGGGGTTTCCCTGACTCACCTGTTGCCTGCTGCTTCTGGCCGCTTATTCCATCAGCACACTTTGGTTGGGATTGAATGTTCACTTTTAAGCTGTTTTATTGTATTTATGTTTGAATTGTTCAATTGATATGTTATTTTTATTACTGTATGTTTAAACTGATATGCTAATTGTTTAATAATGATATGTTATGTGTATTATTATATGTGTAATGCAGCATTGTCTTCCATGGTCTGTAAGCCACCCTGAGTCTCCCATTGGGGTGAAAAGGGTAGGGTATAAATAAGGTATAATAATAATAGAAGAAGAAGAAGACGAAATTACCATGGTTTCTTTGTTTTCAAGTGTACATCTACACTATGCTTTGATGTAATTGCACTATGGGAGAAAGAAGGCATGCATGGGAAACATAGCTCCTTTCTTGGCAACTCTGTGGTCATGGGCATACAATCTTGCAGGCTGCAAGAGGCAGATAGGTTTTGCAATCTATGGGAACATTGGGAGATAATAATATAATATAATAATATACTTTATTTATATTCCGCTCTGTCTACCTGAGGGGACTCCGAGTGGATTGCAGAATACATATATGGCAAACATGCAATGACTTTATACAATTAACAACAAAGACAGACAGTACACAAACAGAGGCAAGGCATTCCCTCTTTCTTATTTCTGGCATCTGGAAGGCTGTCCATGACTTGGCCATGAAGAGGTGCTGTTGCCACACCAAGGAGCCTATCGGCCATGGATGCCTTCTTGATTGAATTGCCAGCATGTTTTTCAGAGGTGCCTTTTACCTCCCTATTTATCTACTCACATTGCTGTTTTTGAACTGCTAGGTAAGCAGAAGCCAGGCTGATAGTAGGAGCTCAACCTGACCTGTGGCTTGAACTGCCGACCTTCTGTTTTAACCGACCGTGCTAGCTGTGGCCCTTTGCTAGCCGTGGGATGCAATATAGGACCCTTGCATATAGCCATATAACCCAGAATAATCCACAACATCTGCTTTGAACTGTGTTATCTGTGTCCACACTGCCATATATGTGTTTTAGGTTGAGACTCGGAGGTTGAGACTTGTTCAAAATGCAGCGGCCAGACTCATTGCCGGGGCATCGGCTAGGAACCATATCTCGCCAATCCTAAAAGCTCTTCACTGGCTGCCTACAGAGTTCAGAGTGATCTATAAACTCATGGCGCTTACCTGCAAAGCACGGCAAAGAACCGGACCAGCCTATCTGAGCGATCGGCTGACAGACCAACGCAGTGAAAGACCAGCGCATGCAATAAATGGTGACCGTATAGTTATCCCAGGGGTGAGAGAGGCGCAGCTGACAAAGACCCGATGGAGAGCCTTCTCTGTGGTGGCCCCTGTGATCTGGAATACACTCCCGCCTGCTCTCAGGGCCACATCGGCCCCAGCCAGATTCCTGTCCGACTTGAAAACCTGGCTCTTCTGCCAGGCGTTTGGGGACTGACTAGCTAACCTGGAGGCGGGGCCCTTTATGGTTCTCTGTACCTGTGTTTTTAATTGATGTACCTGTGTTTTTTTAAATGATGTAAGTCGCCCGGAGCACCAACGGTGGAGGGCGACTCACAAGAAATAAAGTTATTATTATTATTATTATTATTATTATTTAACCTGTTTTAATGTATTGTTTTTACTTGCTTATGTGAGCCGTCCCTAGCCTTTTGGGAGTGGCGGCGCAGAAATCCAATAAATCAAATCAAATCAAATCAATATAATCCAGTTCTATGTGGATTTTATACAGTATTATTTATTATTATTATTATTTATTGGGGCTTCTTCGCCGCCGACTCCCAGGGGCTCGCGGCGGCTCACAGAGCCAGTGGCACAGCGCCACGGGGTTAAAACAACAGTTAAAAAAAACACATTTACAACAATAAAACAATAAAATAAAACAAAATACATAAAATCCAAGAATGGCAGCATTATAGTAACGGGCACAGTCTACTCCCCGAAGGCCTGCCTAAACAAATAAGTTTTACAGGCCCGTCTGAAAGGGAGGAGGTCTCTCAGAGCTCTAGCGGCCGGGAGGGCGTTCCATAGCGTAGGAGCTATCACAGAAAACGCCTCCGGCGGGTTGATGTTAAATGTGCCGATTTGACAGAAGGTACCACCAGGAGGTTGGCCTCTTCGGACCGGAGAGATCTCGTTGGGCAATATGGGGTGAGACGGTCCCTCAGATACGCTGGCCCCAGGCCGTATATGGCCTTGAAGGTAAGAACCAGCACTTTGAAGGCGACCCGGTGGTCAATTGGGAGCCAGTGCAGATCCTGCAAGATTGGTGTAATACGGCATCCTGTTGGAGCCCCAGACAGGAGCCGGGCGGCAGTGTTCTGCACTAGCTTGAGCTTCCGGATCGACGACATAGGCAGGCCAACGTAGAGCGCGTTACAGTAATCTAGCCTTGAGATGACCGTGGCTTGGATCACCGTGGCTAGGTCGCTCCGGGAGAGGTAGGGAGCCAGCCTCCTTGCCTGGCAGAGGTGGAAAAAGGCAGCCTTGCTGGCCATGGAGACCTGGGCCTCCATGGTCAGCTGGGAGTCCAGTTGGACACCCAGGCTCTTCACGGACGGCGCTGGGTGCAGCGCCGAACCGTCCAGGGTCGGGAGCCTGGCACCCACCCCGCCCGGGCCGCCCAGCCACAAGATCTCCGTCTTCGCCGGATTCACCCTCAACCTACTGGCTCGCAGCCATCCAGTGACGGCTTCGAGGCAAAGTTGAAATTATCGGGACGGATTCCGGCCTGCCCTCCATCCTCAGAATGAGCTGAGTGTCATCGGCATACTGATGACAGATCAGCCCATAACTCCGCACCAGCTGTGCAAGCGGCTGCATGTAGATGTTCAATAACAGAGGGGAGAGAATAGCCCCGAGGAACCCCACACACACTAATGGGGAGCTCTCGGAGACCACCCGCCCCTCCTCACACGCTGAGACCGCTGGTGGAGGAAGGAGGTCAGCCATTTAAGGGCTGTCCCCCTCACTCCAGCCATGGCCAGGCGGTGGATCAAAAGATTGTGGTCGACCATGTCAAACGCTGCCGTGAGGTCCAATAACACGAGCAGCGCAGACCCGCCTTGGTCGAGCTGGCAGCGGAGTTGGTCTGTGATGGAGACCAGGACCGTCTCCGTCCCGTGCCCCGAACGGAAGCCGGACTGGAAGGGGTCTAACCATGTTGTATCATCTAAGAAGGATTGCAGCTGCTCCATTACTGCCCTCTCAACTACCTTGCCCAGGTACGGAAGATTCGACACTGGGCAGTAGTTGGAGGGAACCGCAGGGTCCAATGATGGTTTCTTTAGTAATGGAGCCACCACCGCCTCTTTCAAGCACTCTGGCAAGGCTCCTTGCTCAAGGGACCTGTTTATGACATTCAACAGAGGCCCACGTAACCCTCCAGGCAAGATCTAACAAGCCAGGAGGGGCACGGGTCGAGGAGCAGGTGGTCGGGCGGGCTGCAGTCACTAACTTATCAACAGCATCTGCGCCCAGTGGTCGGAACCGGTCGAGGGTGGGCCCGGCGGAGGGCCACGGAGTCTCGAGCTCTTTAACTGTATCAACTGTGGCGGAAGGTCCCGGCGGAGACTCAGTATCTTGTCTACAAAAAAGCTCTGAAAAGCACCGGCAGTGAGGGCCTGATCACTGTTCTTTGGGACGGTAGGGACCGTCGTCAGAGATCGAATTATCTTAAACAATTGGGCCGGGCGTGAGCTAGCAGACGCTATCAAGGCAGAGAAGTATTCATTTTTGGCTGCCTTGACAGCATGCTCATAAGTGTCTTTGATTGACTTATAAGCTGATATTGAGGCTCCGTCACGGAGTTTCCGCCACCCGCGCTCTAGCCGTCTCCTCTCCCGCTTCATAACCCTAAGGTCCCTAGTATACCAAGGGGACTGATGATTGCGGGGTCGGAGAGAGCGCCTAGGGGCAATCTCGTTGAGAGCTCTAGCTAGTGAGGTGTTCCATACCTGAACCAGCTCATCGACCGAGACGCTGGTAGACTCCAGGTCCCTTAGAGCATTCAGGAACCTCTCGGGTTCCATGAGTCTCTTTGGGCGAACAAGAATCTGTTCGGCGCCCTTGCATGGGGGAGGCGGTTGCTCAACCCGGATACTTAGAGCACAGTGGTCCGACCATGGAACCTCTATTACAGAGGCTAGGGCCACTTGAACCCCTGCGCTGAACACCAAGTCGAGGGTGTGGCCGGCTGAGTGTGTGGGTCCCGAGTTGCACAGGGAGAGGCCCAATGTCGCCATGGTCGAAATTAGGTCCGCGGCCGCAGATGGGATGGAGGCTGCGTCGGCGTGGACATTGAAGTCACCCAGAACAATAAGTCTGGGAAACCTCAATGCCCACTCCGACACAGTCTCCAGCAGCCGCGCCAGGCTCTCTGCCGGTGCGCTAGGCGCACGGTACACCAACAGAAGCGCCAGGCTCTCCGGGGACTCCCACACTAAGCCGACACTCTCCAGACCCAAGGTGACAAGCGCAGGGATCGCTCTAAGGTGTAATCCATCACGGGAGAGTATTGCCACCCCCCTCACACAGTAGTGTGGAAGAGTCCATGTTCAGCTAAATCTAGTGGTTTGAGTGTTTTTCAAGAGAACAGGGTTCAAATCATCACTCAACTACTTGGTAACTTTGGGAAAGTCATACTCTCACAGCCTTACCCCCTCCCAATAAATCATATTGAGAAATTTATAGTGACAGCAAAAATAAGAAGATTCCACCCTACTAACATATCTAAAAAACTATATGTCTGTGAATGATATATTGTTATTAACTTTGTTCAAAATAGCCGCCATGCCCTGTAATGAAAAGGATGCACAAAGTGAGATATAGTAAATGACTTTAATTAAGGGCTGTGACTTCAATTATATTATAGTTCTGCTCTGCCAGCTTTGGTCTTCCATTTTGTTCTGTCTCAGTATAGGTATCCCAGCTGTTCAGGTGACAGCTAGTAAAGTATCGAATCACACAGCACACCTTTCTCAGTGACTCCATCCTAGCTGCAAGAATCGGATCACAAATGTGGTAGTTGATGTTTGCTCTACAGCAACACTTCGTGTTCAACCGTTACCCCAGCATCTGATTCTCTCTCTATAGTTTTCAGTGAATTTGTCTAATGTAGAAGGTGGAAAGTGTAGCATTGGTAGAGGTAAATCTTTCTCATATCTAGTGAGGTTTATTTAGGTTGGAGATGACACCAAATTAGGAAGGATAGACAATACTCCAGAAAACAGGAGCAGAATTCAAAATGATCTGAACAGATTAGAGAGATGACAGTCCAAAGCTAACAAAATGAAGTTCAACAGGGACAAATGCAAGATACCCCACTTAGAAAAAGGGAATTGCAAAGATTTATTTATTTATTTATAAATTCGATTTGGTAGACCGCTCTCTCTGGAGCCCAGAGCGGTTTGCAGCATAAAATCAATAAAACATCAATAAACAGATAAAAGACGTATACCCAAAAGCCCCCCTCCCCACAAATGATCCCGGCAAGCAATAATACGCAGAGGCAATACATGGCAGGACGGTATGTTGGCAGCTGGCAACTAAGGAGGCATCAGTTGGGACCAAATGCCTGCCTATATAGCCAAGTCTTCACAGACTTGCGGAAGGCCAACAAACCCCGTAGTGCTCGTATCTCCTCCGGCAGAGAATTCCAGAGGGTCGGAGCGGCCACTGTAAATGCTCTCTGCCGGGTGCTCGACAGCCTACAGATCTTAATACTAGGGACCTCTAGTAGATTAAGCCCCTCTGAGTGCAGTGATCTTCTGGGTTTGTATGGGGTAAGACGCTCCCTCAAGTACACTGGCCCCAAACCATATAAGGCCTTGAAAGTTAGAACTAACACCTTGAAGGAGACCCGAATTCGATGGGAAGCCAGTGCAGTGCACGCAGGAGTGGGGTCACATGCGCAGATCTTGGGGCTCCCGACAGCAGGCGCTGCTGCGTTCTGCACCAGCTTAAGTTTCCGGATCGCCAACAAGGGTAGGCCAATGTACAGCGCATTACAGTAATCAAGCCTCGAGATGACCGTGGCTTGGATCACCGTGGCCAGGTCGCAGCGGGAGAGGTAAGGAGCCAGACGTTTCGCCTGCTGCAGATGGTAGAACGCTGCCTTGCAAGCGCAGGCAATCTGTGCTTCCATCGACAGTTGGGTGTCTAGCTGGACCCCAAGGCTCTTAACTAGGGGCTGTGGGCGAAGTGCCACACCATCAAACGTCGGCAACTGGGTCTCTACCCCCTCCGGGCGGCCCAGCCACAAGATCTCCGTCTTCGTCGGGTTCACCTTCAACTTACTGGCTCGCAGCCATCCAGTTACGGCTTCTAGGCAGAGATGGAAATTATCGGGTACAGATTCCACCCGGGTCCATCCTCAGAATGAGCTGGGTGTCATCAGCGTACTGGTGACATTCCAGCCCAAAACTCCGTACCAATTGGGCGAGTGGTCGCATGTAGATGTTAAATAACAGCGGGGAGAGAATGGCCCCCTGAGGGACCCCACAATGTAAGGGGGAGCCCTTGGAGGCCACCCTCCCCACTTCACTCACTGCAGGCGGTTTTGGAGGAAGGAGGACAGCCAGTTGAGGGCTGTCCCCCTCACCCCCGCCACCGCCAGGCGGTGTGTCAAAAGTTGGTAATCGACAGTATCAAACGCTGCCGTGAGGTCCAATAACACGAGCAGCGCCGATCCGCCTCGATCCAAGTGGCAACGGAGTAGGTCTGTGATGGAGACCAGGACGGTCTCTGTCCCATGGCCTGAACGGAAGCCGGACTGGAAGGGGTCAAGCCAGGTTGCATCATCCAGGAATGTCTGCAGCTGGTCCATTGCTGCCCTCTCAATTACCTTGCCCAGGTACGGTAAATTGGACACTGGGCGGTAATTGGGGAGCCGCGGATCTAACCCGGGCTTCTTCAGCAATGGACTAACCACCGCCTCTTTTAACTCCTCTGGAAAAGCTCCTTGCTCAAGGGAGCAGTTGACTATATTCAACAGAGGGCCTCATAACCCCTCCACGCAAGCTCGAATCAGCGTGGAGGGGCACGGGTCGAGGGAGCAGGTGGTTGGTCGAAGAGCTGCGACAATCTTGTCAACATCCTCTGCGTCCATGGCCGAAACCGGTCGAAGGTGGACCCGGCGGAGGGCCACGGAGTCTCAAGCTCCTGTACTGTATCAACCGTGGCAGGGAGGTCCCGGCGGAGCGTCGCAATCTTGTCTGCGAAATGATTCTGGAAAGCCTCGGCGGAAAGGGGGGTGATACCTTGCTTGACAGCAGTATGTGTGAAAAATATATTGGAGTCCTTGTGGAAAGGGAGACAAACATGAGCCAAAAATGTCATGCAGCAGCTTGAAAAGCTAATGAGATTTTGGCCTGCATAAATGGGAATATAGTGTTTAGATCCAGGGAAGTCATGCTCCCCCTCTATTCTGCCTTGCTCAGACCACACCTGGAATCACACTGGGTCCAATTCTGGGCACCACAATTTAAGAAAGATGTTGACAAGCTGGAATGTGTCCGGAGGAGGGCGACTAAAAGGATCAAGGCTCTGGAGAACAAGTCCTATGAGAAGCAGCTTAAAGAACTGGGCATGTTTAGCCTGAAGAAGAGAAGGCTGAGAGGAGACATGATGGCCATGTAGAAATATGTCATATGTCATAGAAATATGTCATAAGTCATAGGAAGGAGGGAACAGGCTTGTTTCCTGCTGCCCTGGAGACTAGGATGCAATGGAACAATGGCTTCAGACTACAGGAAAAAAAGGACATTCCACCTAAACATTGAGAAGAATTTCATAACTATGAGAGCTGTTCAGCAGTGGAACTCTCTGCCCTGGAGTGTGGTGGAGGCTCTTTCTTTGGAGGCTTTTAAACAGAGTCTGGATGGCCATCTTTTGGGGCTGCTTTAGATGTGATTTTGCTGTTTCTTGGCAGAATGGGGTGGACTGGATGGCCCAGGAGATCTCTTCCAACTCTGTGACTCTATGGCAGGGGTGCTCATTAGGTGGCTTGCGATTGACTGGTCAATCCCGGTACTTTAGGAGGTCGATCCCAGCTGGATGGGGTGCTCCTGAGGGGGCGGAGCCATGCCGTGCCAAGCCCCGCCCCCTCCCCTCCCCCAGCTTCAGCGCTACCACAGCCTCTCCAGGTTTGAGGAGGATATGGCCAAGCCAGTAGTGGCTACTAGCTATGCCATTACTGGCTTGGCATACCCTCCTCTAGCCTGGAGAAGCTGTGGTAGTGCTGTAGCCAGAGCAGGGAGGGGGCGGAGCCAGGCCGCACCAGGCCCTGCCCCCTCCCCCGGCTACAGTGCTTCCACAGCTTCTGCAGGCTAGAGGAGGGTAATGTCAAGGCAGTAGTGGCTATCTATGCCACCACTGGCTTGGCATATCCTCCTCTAGCCTGCAGAAGCTGTGGAAGCGCTGAAGCCAGAGGGGGGAGGGGGCGGAGCCAGGCCGCACCAAGCCCCGCCCCTTTCCCCCTGCTCTGCTCTGCTTCTCTCTCGGTAGATCTTTCTGACTTGGTTTTATCATAAGTAGCTCGTATACTGAAAAAGTGTGGGCACCCCTGCCCTATGGTTTTCCACAGGTAGAAGAATGTTTAGGAAAAAACAATTTTCAAAGGCAGAAGGATGCAGTTTCTCTCACCAAGTTTCTCTCATTAGCCCATTACCACATGGGGCTAATGTCAACTTGTATAGTTCAATTCTGTCAAAAAAAGGAAAGAAAAATACAGAAAAAATATGGACGTTTGTAACTAAAATGGCAATGGAAGGAAGAACCAAACTGTGAATAAATAGTTCCTTTGGGGTTCACTAGAGAAAATAGTCATATAGGAGGGATTAACCACTGGTGAAATCCTAAGTAATACAGAGGAAATAGAGGTTAACAAAAAGATCCCCAAGGAAAGGATTATCTCAAATAAGTTCACATCATTTAGTCATATGGCATTTCTGCAGCCCCATTATTATGTGAGCAGTTTGGATTGTGCTATAGAAGCTGTAATTGAGGTGAAAGGAGGCTTGAGAGGAAATTTCCCATGACAAAATATCACTATTGCACAAATGATGGGAAGTTGATAAAGTGTTTTGTGGAATGCCTGGGATTCAGCATCAGGGTGCACTCATCAAAAAAGATCCAGTCTGGTAAGAATGACATTGCGTTCACCAAATGCACGAGCCAAGAGTGGATGATTTCCCTCCATTCCCTCAACCATCTCATGGAAAGTGGGCCCAGGTACTTTGATACACACATATTGGAAAAGAGTCGTTCAGACTTTTTACGGTGTTCTCTTCGCCTCCAAGTGCATATAATTTTTCATGAATATTTTGGTTGTTAAATGCTGCCTCTCTGTCTTAATTTGTATTTTTCTTCCTTGTACTCACTCTCTGCTGATTTCATCTACCCTTGTTTATAGCATCATACAATCAGGTCTGATTGACTGATTAGTTTTATGGTGCAATCTCAATTATGGCATAATGCCTGATGGGAGGAAAGGGGCAAGAGCCACAAGAGTAAATCAAATGCCTTGCATTGCCTGGAGAAGTTCTGGGCTTTGTTTGCATGATCCAGCTGCAAGGATCTGCATCTGAAATGGAACTCCAAGTCCTGATGGGCACATTTCTTCTAAAATAACTACTGCACCCAGGGCCGTAGCCAGGATTTTGATTCGGGGGGCTGAGTTTGGTTCGGGGGGGCTGAGACTGGGTGGAAGACGGTCTACCCTAGCAAAGCTTTTGTATTGTTATCCCAATAACCCCATTAATGTGGGATATAATGAGCATGGTGATCAGATCATGATATGAATAAACATAACAGTTTAAATAATGTACCAGTAAGGCCTTTTCGCGGACCACCCTGAGAATTTCGGGGGGGGGGGGCTGAAGCCCCCTGGCTACACGCCTGACTGCACCCATGACATCAGTCAGAAGCTGGAGACCCAATGCTAATGAGGGCAGGCAGAAGTGTACTCTGGATTAGGGGTGTATGACTTAGCAAAAACCTGTGCCATTTTGGTCGCATTTTGGCTGCCGCCCCATTTTGTTTACTGGGAAGTTCCCATAATTGGGAGGGGGTTCTATTTTAATTCTTGTTAGATTTGATCCATTGGCACCAACGGGGAAATGTTAAAGGCTCATTTCTCCATCATTTTAAGCCTATCAGAATGAAAGTTGTCTCAGTTGTAGGACATATTTACAACTGCAAGCCTACCAAGTTTTGGAATGTTTCTCAAATCCACTGATTTTTGGGGAAAAAATTAAGTTTTTATCATAACACTTTTTTAAAAAAAAACTACACACACAAGAGGGGGTCATGGGAATTGAAGTCCCAAGTGCACACCACAAGAAGGGAGGAGAATGGACAAAGTCAATCAGGCTTCTGATTGACTGAGAAATAAAGTGAGAAACACACACACAGAGAAACTTCACCTCCCATCATGCCCCGGGAGAGGGCAAAGAGACTCCAGACAAAGTGCTGCTTGGCAAGCGAGTTCCCATTTGCCTCAAGTGGGTGCTGTGGGGTGGGGCTATGGGAAAGGTTGGAGGAGGCTGCTGGGGAAGAAAGATGAGAAGTTGCAGCTTGTCTTATTTGTGAGGCTTCCCTGCCCACATACCACCTCTGCTGCTCAGCCCCATTAGCTCCCATTAGCCAAAAAGATCTGGCTGCTGTGATCTGTATTGGTTAAGGCTTCAGCTACCCCTCACCCCCATGCCAGGCTTGTTTTTGTGGATTCAGCAGTCAAATCTTCTAAATCTGGTACACCAAAATGATATTGTGCACACCCCTACTCTAGATTCAAGATCAGGGCCAGGTCTTTATGCAGGTTTGGATCGCTCTCTCTGAGTGAGTGATTTCCATTTCTTCCATTGTTATTCAGCCTCCCTAGATAAGGAGCCACTAGGCCAAAGCTGTGCTAAATCTCTCCCCAACACGTCAGTATTTCACATTCCCCTCGTCACAACGGCACCCTCTTTGCCTGATAAACATGGCTGAATCCAATCAGATGGCAACATGTAGCAGTTGGCTCTCTCTAAAATGACCTGTACGCAGGCGGTTTTCACAATGGCCCTCAATTAGCATCCTAGCTTCCAGGATCCCTGGAAACAAGCAATACTTCATTGTCTTGTGTCCTTCTCACTCTCCTCCTCTTGATCTCCTATGCCTAGCAGACATTTTTCTTTCCATGGTGAATTGAAAACTGGGGTGGCTCAGTGAGGTTTGGAAGGAAGAGAGATGGCCTTTCCAAGAATCCAGTTTTGCCTGCTGTTGCTTTAAACTGTCCACTGTCCAGGGGTTGGTCCTGCCTCATAGAAGGAAAAATGACTGGATGGTCACTGCTCTGACTTTTTTCTTAATGAAACCACTTCTTCTGGTGGTTTCCCTTCTCATGTGTATTTCTTTTCTTGGCTTGCCTCGTTTTTATCAATTGCGCTAAATATGATCCAACAGATGGCTTTGGCAGTTCCATCCGTGCCTCTGACCAGCCATAATTAACCTTTCCATCTGACAGATGATATGCTATACCTGGATCCATTTTTAATGTGTCAGTTTGATTAATTATGGAAATCTTCATTTTGGTAACTGCTTGAGAGGAGATGTTGCATAATTCTCAATTGTAGAGGCTGAAAAAGACAGCCAACTGATCACAAGACCACTTTAGTGCTTCCCATCTTGATAAGTAGTATAATTAACTAATTCTGCCTAATAATGAGAAATTGCCATGTTTCTTTACATCAGTGGACTCTGTCTGATTTTTAGATGCAAAATCAGTAATGGCTTCAGGAAGACAAGGGAAAACATCACTATAATTTTGGGTCATATGTACCTATTAGTTTCTATTCTAGGATGCTGCAATGAATGATAATGAAAGGATCTCCAACCTTAAAAGACAACAGGGACATAACGTGTTGAGTATTTTCATATTTAGTGCATGGCAAACATTAATGCTGAAATTCTCCTAATATCTGGATTATGTTTAATCTCAAACGTAATGCTGATTGATGATGTTAGTACAGTATCCTTAATGAGATTTAAAGAAATAAGAAGCAGAAGTCTGTGTTAGTATTTATGTCTTGTTCCTACTATTATTTTTCTCCAGAGAACAATGTGGCTGGATGCTTAATGTCTTGGCCTCCAATGACCTTAATGGAGACTTAAATTTACAAGTGATAATTTTCAAGCTCACCTCATTACCATTTAATACACAAGGGGTAGAGGGAATCCCACCAGGCACTATTATAATCAATTATGAGTGGGATCAGAAAGATTAAAGACCGCAATATAAAGCTCTGTATTCAGGGACAGTGAAGGCACTACCTGTACATTCTCCAATGATACAGAACACTCACCTCTGGACAGAAAGGCCAACCATATGGCCAAAGGGGGGTCTTTTGAATCCCCCTGTAGAGGAGATCAGTATATTCTGAGACTGCCATTGCTGCCAGTCTGCAGTGGAGAGGGGCTTAAGGAAGGAAGCTTTCTTTGGCTAGCCCCTCCACACTGCATTTGGCCTCTGGCAGTGCAACCCAATCTCCTGCCCTCGGTTCAATATGAGTTAATACTGGTTGCACTAGGACTGGGCAGGATTTTTTCCCCTCCTTAAAAAGGTTTTTTTCTCCCACCTACCCCATATTGAAACTGCTGGGAGTAAGGAATTTAAAAGGGGTGGGGCTTTCATAATCAGGTGTAACTGGCAAGAAGTGGGGGGAGAACACAGATCGCTGTGCATCTTGGCACCCCTCCCTTTTGGGGTGACGGTGGATTTTTGGGTCAACCTCTATAGGTCCTGGAGCTTAAGGAGTCCACCAAAATATCTCCCTTGGGGCTTACCTGAGGGTTTATATACCTTCTATTGGGTTCTGAGGAGGCTCTTCTCTCACTTCTTCTGCCGTCTCAAACATGGTTGGGGGGGATGAGGGAGAGGGCCTTCTTGGTGGTGGCTCCCTGGCTTTGGAACTCCCTCTATAGAGAGATCAGACAGGCTCCCACGTTGTCCACCTTCCATAGATAATTAAAAACTTGGATGTTCCGTTGTGACTTTGATAAGACAGTTTCACCAGAGAACTATCTTGATGCTATTCTAAGTCTGCACTTTCATTTTGGCCTCCTATTGGTTACCTTGACACTTTTCTCTAAGGGTATCCCCTAACCCTTGTTCATTTGAACTCTGCAATCTCCATTTAGGAATTATGACACTTGATCAAGTTGGACCAAGCTTTGACTTTTATCTCAGCCATAACACTATTTTATGATGATGGTTTGTGATTGTGTTATGTTTTTGGTTGATTTATTTTATTGTGGTTCTGTTTTTTATCTGTAATTTTTGGCTTGTCCCCTTGTAAGCCACCCTGAGTCCCCTCGGGGAGATGGTGGTGGGGTATAAAAATAAAGTGGTTGTTGTTGTTGCTATTATTATTATTCTGTGGCTCAGGAGGGAGGTCCCCAGGGGAGGCCTTACAGCAATGACTGGCTGAGATAGCAAACCACCACTGTGGAGTTCCCCTGGAGCTAGGTGCTTCATCCAGTGGTTGGCTTGGCAGGTAGTCTGAGAATGATACCTGGCCTCATGCCATTGCCCATGTTACCATGCTCCCCTCCCCCCAAGCTAGTTACTTAGTTCAATTACCAGTTTTAAATAGGTCAATAAATGGCCCATTATTTCTCCATATTTTTGTGTCTGGTCTCTTTATTTTGCAGTGGGGATTCAAATGAATCACACCACCTGCTTACACGGTGAAAGTAAAAATATAAAGTTACCGTAAGACATCATGGTGCAGTAGTTTTTCCTCATGTTTCTTAAAGTCTTTTTTTAACATATGGCAACTCTTAAGGTGGTCCTAACACAGGGTTTTCATTGCAGAATATGTTCAGAGAGGATTTGCTCTAACAGGTAAGAAACTATAATTTTCCCAAGACAACCCAGTGGCTTCCATGGCTGAACAGGGACTCAAACTGTGCTCTTCTAGTGTCCTAGTTCAAATCTCAAACTAGTACACAGTTGTTGTCATTACAAATATCCTGAAATGTGTCAATGGTATCCTTGCTCTGCATTAGAGTTGTGCATGGAACTATTTTCCTTTGTTTCATCCATTCTTTCATTACTTTTTTGCCTTTGGGAGCACAGAATGGGAAGCCCCCACCCAGTACAAAAATCAGCTCAACACAAAAGCAAGTGGGAGCTGATCCCAGCTCCTTGCCTGCTTTTGATGAGCTCGTGGTGCTCCATGACTCCTTGTTTTGGATAGAGTGTGTGCGCGCGTGACATGCAGGCCAAGAAAGCATGTGCACCTGCCTGTGGCCAAGCACCTATCCTCTAGAGCACTGTTTCCCAACCAGTGTGCTGCGGCACACTAATAATAATAATAATACACCTTATTTATATTCCGCTCTTCTCACCCTGAAGGGGACTCAAAGCAGATTACATCACACATACGGCAGACAATCCCTGCCGGAAGATGTACAGTTACAATACAACACATTCAATTTTTTGAAGGAATTTCTTCTGGCTGTGTCACAGGGTGCGTCATTACATCACAAGGGGGCACTGTTGCTTCATCCTCATGATGGAGGGCCTCTGCTCCACTGCTCCGCATTCCACCCTCCGACAGCCGATCTTTATTTATTCAGGTGTTGTAAAGTCCTTACTGAAAAGAATCCTCCCCCACTTTTGGCGGTTCCCAGTTCATCTATTTACAGCTGGGCTGTTTTCGAACTGCTGGGTGGACAGGGCTTACAACTGGTTGTCCAAGCCAGCTCGGGAATCGAACTTGCAACCTTCAGATTGCAAGCACTGCTGTTCTACCGCTGTGCTATCTCTCCGGCCCAATCATCAGTGAGCAATCATCAGGTGTGCCGTGGGAAATTGGAACCTCTTGAGTCTTGAATAAGCCACGTCCCTTTATTCCCCGCAGGCCAATCCCGACGCAGTGGCCTTGAACTCCCGCCCGGCACCAAGATGGCGGAGATGGAGGGACCGGAAGTGCCTTCCCTGAGGGGACGCCAGTGGAGTGGAAGTGCCTCGCCTGAGGCGATGCGGTGGCGGGTGTGCCTGGCGGTGCTGGGCTTGGCGGCAGGCCTGACACTGGTCTGGCTGGCCAGGGCGGTGGAGCCCTTGAACCTGAGCCTGGCCCTGGCCGGCGCCGCCGCATCCACCTTCATGGGCTTCCTCTCCTACCTCTACTGCCTCTTCACCCACTGCTGCCACGACGCGGGGAACAACGGGGTCCGCCTCTGGGCAGGTACGCGAGCGGCCTACCGGGCCTCAGAGACTGTGACGTGACATAGAAAGAGCCTCATGGGCTATATTATTATTATTATGAACTATGTATTAACATAATATTATTATTTTCCCTTAGTATATGCTATTATATTGTTATATTATCAGTATTTGTCATAGTCATGGTGTATATCGTTATTGACTATGAGAGTAATGATAACAGTCAGGATTAACTCATGTGCTTTACTGATAATATATTTTATGTACCTATAATATTTATATTATTATAATGTAATACAAGATACCACTTAAAAATAATACAATATTGACATTATATATTTTATATTACTTGTAATAGTACTAATAATATTACAGTATAATGGTATAGTACAATATAGTAAGTTAGAGTGTCATTTTGTGTCATTTTGGTTGGTGGTGTGCCCAAGGATTTTGTAAATGTAAAAAATGTGCCGTGGCTCAGAAAAGGTTGAAAAACACTGCTCTAGACAGGGCTGTAGCCAGGATTTTGATTCGGGGGAGTTTGGTTCGGGGGGGCTGAGACTAGGTGGAAGAGGGTCTACCGTAGCAAACCTTTTGTACTGTTATCCCAATAACCCCATTAATGTGGGATATAATGAGCATGGTGATCAGATCATGATATGAATAAACATAACAGTTTAAATAATGTACCAGTAAGGCCTTTTCGCGGACCACCCTGAGAATTTGGGGGGGGGGGGCTGAAGCCCCCTTAGCGCCCCCCCCTGGCTACATGCCTGGCTCTAGAGTAGAAACAGATAAGAAGCCTCTTAAAAGTGTGTGCCTGCCTGCAGTTGAGCACCTGTCCTCTAGAGTAAAATGGATTCAATGTCTAAAATGATGGGAAAGGGAGCCTGGAAAGCACTCCCCCTCCCTTTGCCCATAATGGGTCGATAGAAAACTGATCTTTCGGCATCCCAGAATAAAAACAAATATCTGCACTCCCGATTTCAAGAGGCTCCTAAAAAATGGGGTCCCCCACCAAATGCTGGAACATGAAATAGGTCAAGGTTTACCCCAAAAGCACAACCCTACTCTGCATGCTTTACTATGGCAATTTGCTCATAGCTCTGATTATTGAAAAACAATTAATCTGTGCATCTATTCATGATCAACATATAAATATTTTAGATTCCAATATGCACATGAATATTAGGAGATGGCCAAAAAGATGAAGGAAAGCAAAAGGGAGAAATAAACCAAGACTTACTTCCTAATGTGTAAAATGTCAAAGTAATATAGAACAATTTATGACAAGCCAACATAGCTCTAAATATGATAAGACTCGGGGACTTCTTTGGCATTCTGCTTGCATCACATACCCACCTCTGTTTCTGTAGCGAATATTCAATGAACAGACACATGTATAAGATTATCAAATGTCAAGCCAATAAAAGGGTGCAATCCTATATATGTTTCTGTCACAAGTTACACTGTATTAAATATGACTCGTGTCCCTGTAAGTGACAAAGGTTGCAATCCTTTCCATTCAAGTATGAAAATGTATTCTGTTAGATTTGACAGTCTTCAAAGCATTTTCACATTTCCCAAGGCTCATTGCAAGAAACACACCATATCTTACATCACTACTTTGATGCAGCTGTGAGCTTTTCAGGAACTTTCAGTAAAATGTGAACTAAACAATGCTCATATTTTAAATTGTGAGTGTGAATTGGAGACATGCAGCATAGTTGGTCCGCAATATCTGCCGATTCTGTAGCCATAGATTCAGTCATCCACACCTTTAAAATGTTAAAAAAGAAATATCAAAAATCAAACACTGATTTTGCAATGCTATATAAGAAACACCATTTTATGATTGGGCATAATGGGCCTTTAGCATCCATAGTTTTTTGTATCAATGGTGTGTCCTGGACCACAGCAGGCACCAAAAGCGTATTTTAACCTTCATGTGACCAATGCAAGGTCATGGGTGTAATATGTAAATATGTTGTGGACTGCTCTTCTGATTCTGAGAGAGAAAGGGGACAGGTGGATGAAGAAGCAGCACTTGGGGATTTGGGGCTAAGTGGTAAAGGAGAAGAGGTGGCAGACATATCAGAGATCCCTATGTTTCAGGAACATCGAAGGGAGAAAGAAGTCAGAAGGAGATCAGCTAGGCTAGCAGAGAAAATGATGATCAGTCAGACCATGCCCTTCAGACAGCTGTGCTGGGAAGCTCAGGGCTATAAATTAGCAGCAAAGTCCGGGGGGCCAGTGCAGGCTGCAACTGATCTACTTCGGGGAGTTCCTGTCCCAAGCACCTTGTCTCCGTTCAAGCATCAGATCTTACTGAAGGCTCTTGGCTAGGGACATTCGTTTTTGCAACTTCTAAGCCTGTTTATCAAATACTTTAATTTTACATTTGCTTGAAAAGGGTGCATTATCATCAGGATTGTAACTTCTATTTCACTTATTGAATTACAGTACAGTCTCGCTTATCCAACATAAACAGGCCAGCAGAATGTTGGATAAGCGAAAATGTTGGATACTAAGGAGGGATTAAGGAAAAGCCTATTAAACAACAAATTACATTATGATTTTACAAATAAAGCACCAAAACATCATGTTTTACAACAAATTGACAGAAAAAGCAGTTCAATACACAGTAATGTTATATAGTAATTACTGTATTTATGAATTTGTGGAAACAGCTGTGGATCAGGGTGGGAGGCGGACGGCGTTGGATAATACAGAATGTTGGATGAGCGAAAGTTGGATAAGCGAGACTCTACTGTATCTTTATTTTGGCTGAACTAAAGTCTTTTTGTTTACTTTCATTTGTGTCTAAGGCTGTTACTGGCATAAAACTGGAGAAAATACATGGATACAACAAGGAGATACATAAATTGTATGCACAAACGTCTATGCAACATCCACACCACCAAGTCTTTCAACCTGAACACAAACAAGGATGAGAAGAGAAACATAACAGAATTGAGACAGGGAAATTTCCATATTGAAGGTGAATCCGTCGAAGACGGAGATCTTGTGGCCCGGTCGGCCTGGGCTGGATGAGTGCCGGTTGCCTACCCTGGATGGCGAGCGTTTAAGCCCGTCACCCCTTGTTAAGAGCCTAGGTGTTCAGCTCGACCCCCTGCTGACCATGGAGACTCAGGTCTCCTCGGTCAGCAGGGTGGCGTTCTTTCACCTACGACAGGCTAGGCGACTGGCCCCCTACTTGTCCAGGGACGACCTGGCCACGGTGATCCAAGCGACGGTCATCTCGAGGCTGGATTACTGTAACGCCCTCTACGTTGGCCTTCCCTTGGCGACGCTCCGGAAACTCAAGCTACTGCAGAATGCCGCTGCTCGCCTGCTGGCCGAAACGCCAGTAAGGGAGCACATTACTCCCATTCTCCGGCAACTGCACTGGCTCCCCATTGAGTGCCGAATCGCCTTCAAGGTGTTGGTGCTGACCTTTAAGGCCTTGCAGGCCCTAGGCCCTGCGTAACTGAGGGACCGCCTTGCCCCATATATTCCCCGAGACCACTCCGCTCAGAAGAACAAAATCTGCTTTTGATTCCATCAATCTGCTCCTGCCATCTGTCTTCAACTAGGCAACGGGCCTTTTCGGTGGTAGCTCCAGGGCTTTGGAATTCCCTTCCAGGGGAGATTCGAGCCATCTCAGAGCTGATTCCCTTTCGGAGGGCTTGTAAAACTGCTTTATTTAGATCAGCCTTTGGCTAGGTCCCAGACCGGCCGATGATAGCATAACTTTCAGACCCAAGCCACCTTCTGTGTCTCCTCTTTATTACGCTGTGACATGTAAATTTTTAAATGTTTTAATTGTTTTATTGTAGGGCTGCATGTTTGTTCCACGCTGCCCGTTTTATGTGTTGTAACCCGCCCCGAGCCTGCAGGGAGGGGCGGAATATAAACCCAAATAATAAATAAATAAATAAATATTCTTATACATCGAAACTGCTTGTATTACATCCGAGTAAAATCTACAGGATTATAAATGGGAAACCCTGTGTTTCTCATTTATGGTAGTGAGAGTGGAAAAGAGGTGTCTTAATGCTCTCCTTGTGACATCTGATTAGGAAAGCTGGATGCTGAAGCACCCATTGTCACTTTTTTCCACCGTTCCTGTCTCTGTTTTGATGGGACTCCAAAAGTATCGAGTGTATTCATTTAACAAGGTATATGCATTAGGGAATCAATAATGCCAGGGCTGTTGGAGCCCAATGCATAGGCCTGACCTCTGTGACAAAGTTCTTTAGATTAGAGTTATTTATTACTGAGTTAGAAATAAGTTTAGTACTTTACTGAATAATGAACACATCTCCGTAAGCTGATAGTAGGAACTATTTTAAAGGGATGAGAAAGAAAAGAATAAAAGATGCATCCCCAACTTCTCTTTCTCCTCTGCACATTTATAGCTAACTAGCTGACCCGTGCACGCGTTGCTGTGCCATATTCTGTGGCTAACCTCTTCTACCCACATGGTGGGAAAGCAGAATCAAAGGACTCTTGACAGATGGCCGTTTTGCCTCTTGTTGATAACATTAAAAGACCTTTAGCAGTTTGCTCAGGATGAGTTGGGATTTGTATCTTCCTTTTGTTGTATGGTAGTCCTGTCCCACTGTATTCCCAGGCCTGGGACAACAAAGTGAATGTTTGTATGTATGTGGATATGTGCCAGCTTTCTGATTGGTTTCCACTGTGGGATTATTTGCATAACGCCTCTGATTGGCCTGCACCACCAACATTCTGACACTCTAAACTGCCAGAGGGGGGTGGCTCCCAGCCTCTACATTCTAACTGAAGGAGTATTTGCATAATGCCTCTAATTGGCCAGCACCACCAACAGTCCGACACTCTAAACTGCCAGAGGGGGTGGCTCCCTGCCTCTACATTCTAACTGAGGTTGTATTTGCATAATGCCTCTAATTGGCCAGCACCATCAGCATTCCGACACTCTAAACTGCCAGTGGGCGGTGGCATGGGGGATTATGGAAGTTGTAGTTCAATTGTTTGTTTTTTTTGGTCATGTTGTTTAATTTTAATTTTATTTTTTGGGTGGTAAACATACCTTGTGGGGTTTTGTGTGTATGTGGGCTGATTTGGTGTGTCTGCCTTGTGTGGTTTTGCTGTCTATAGGCTACTTAGGATGACAGCTCTCTTTATATATATATATATATATATATATATATATATATATAGGACTATAACATTATACCGTAATACAAAATATATAATTATAATATATTATTATTATTAGTATTATATTGTATGAAATTATAATAGTATCAATATTATATGTATATACAATATATTATATTATATGCACAGTGATGGAGGGAAGATGGAACTGCCTTCCCAGCCCTGCCCTTCACTCTGATCTATTAGTAGTAGTATTATATTGTATAGCATTATAACAGTATCAATATAATATGTATATACAATATATTATATTGAATGTTTGCCATGTATATGTACATTGTAATTCGCCCTGAGTCCCCTGTGGGGTGTGAAGGGCGAAATATAAATACTGCAAATAATTAAATAAATATTTATTTATTTATGATAATGTAAATAATAGTATTATAAATGTAATAAATATAATCGTAATATAGATAATAATAGTATAGTAAATAGAATAGCAATATCAATAATATTACAATAAATATAATAGTAGTATAAATAGTAAATATTTTTTTATTTATGATAATGTAAATAATATTTTTTAAAATATAATAAATATAATTTTATAGTATAATACTATAATAATAGTATAATAAGTATAATAGTGATATAAATATAATACAATAAATATAATAGTAGTATAATACATATTACAGTAATGTAAATAATAATATTATAATTTATGTAATAGTAATATAATTAATAATAGTATAATAAATATAATAGTAATATAAATAATATTACAATAAATATAATAGTAGTATAATAAATATAACAGTAATATTAATAATAGAGAAATATAAAAATAAATCTAATAGTCATAGAAATAATAGTAAGAGAAATATAATAAATATAATAGTCATATAAATAAAAGAATAAATATAATAGTAATATAAATAGTAATAGTATAATAAATGTAATGATAGTATAAATAATAGTATAATAAATATATAAATAGTAAGGGAAATATAATAAATATAACAGTAATATAAATAATAGTAAGAGAAGTATAATAAATATAATAGTAATATAAATAATATTACAATAAATGTAATAGTAGTATAATAAATATAACAGTAATGTAAATAATATTATAATTTTGTAATAGTAATATAAATAATAGTATAATAAATATAATAGTAATATAAATAATATTACAATAAATATAATAGTAGTATAATAAATATAATGATAATATAAATAATATAATTGATATTAGTAATATAAATAAAAGTATAATAAATGTAAGATTAATATACATAATAGTACAATAAATATAACAGTAATAGAAATAATAATGGTATAATAAATACAATAATAATATAAATCATAGCATAATAAATATAATATTTATATACCTAGTAGGAAGGGCCTTGGAGAAGGTTAATAACAAAGCTCTGCAGCACAGCTTTTCCTTCTCTCGGGGGTGGAGTCAACGGAGGGGGGCGGGGTCACTGGAACCAAGGGTGGGGAGGGGCCGGCGGAGGGGCGGGGCCAACGGAGGTAACTGAGAGGGCCGGGCCTATGGAATCAACAGAGGGGGCGGAGCCAAGGGGGGGGCATGGCTTTCCTGAGGCCTGCCTTTCCCGGCTTGGGCCCAGCCTTTTCCTCCACCTTCGCCGGCTCCCAGGCCCGGGAAAAAGGAGGAGGAGAAGGAGAGCAGAAGCCAACGCCGCCGCCAGTGCCCCGGTGAGGATCCCACCTTGGCTGGGAGAGAGGGGAAGGGAGGCGCCTTCCTGGGCCTGGGTCTTTACCTCAGGATCCCTCGAGTGGGTGGCTGGGTGGGCCTGGCTTTCACCCTGCCTTCTTTCCCTCCCTCTGTCTCTCTTTCTCTCTCCCTCCCTCCCCGCCGCCCCCAACGCTGTTCCTGTTCGGAGAGGCGGAGGGGGCGGTGGAAGGAGGAGGCGGAGAAGGAGGGGCTGAGGAGGAGGAAGGGAGGCGCCTCCTCCTGGGCCTCGGTGCTGCGGGGCTGCTTCCCGGGCAGGCCTGGCGGGGCTGCGGGTGGGACGCCAGGGTCGGGAGTCGCGCGTGCGTCTCGCTGCTGGCGCCGCGGCTGCTGCTGCCGCGGCTGCTGCTATGGGCGGCGGGGGAGGGCGAGTGGGCCGCGGCTGTGGCATCGGCGGCAGCGGGAGACACAACCCTGGGCAGCCGGAGATCAGGGAGGGGGTTTTTGGGGTGGGTTTTTTTGCCTGAGATCAGGGAGGGGGGATTGGAGAGCCGTTTTCGCGGGCTTTTTGGGGTGGTTTTAAGAGCCGGCTGTGTGGTCTGTGGAATAGGGCCGCTGTGCTCTGGCTGCCATGTGCGAACGTTCCAAACGTTCGTGCTGGCAGCGGAGAGGCCGGGGTGGGATTTCCGTTGTTACTTTTTAGGGGTGGTGTTTTAGGGTGTTGCGAGGTAGTTTGGTCCGGTTTTTTGACTGTTGTCTGTACCTCGTGGTCAGGGCCAGTCAGTTGTTTAGTTTGGTGTTTCTGCGACTTATAGTTTCGTTGCCTATATACGACTTTGCACGACCGCGTCTCCTTTATATATATAGATCTACAGTAAAGGGACAAACCCATTTGTATTGTAAGAGCCTAATAGTATAACACTTTTCCCATTCAATAACAATTGAGAAGGAAGTTGCCTCAGTCTCTAAACTGCCAGGTACTGACTATAATTCAAGTTATTTTGACTGTTGTTATTTCTATGTGGCTTGAAGTCATTTCCAACTTATTGTAACCCTAAGGCAAACCTATCATGAGTTTTCTGGTGCCAAGAATGTGAGATGCACCAAGGCAATACAGTAGATTTCCATGACTAAGTGGGGAATCGAACCTTCTTATCCAAAGTTCTGGTATGATGCTTAACCATCATACTAGTCTTATAATATTCTAGCCATGAATGCAAACTGATACATTGACTTTGATTACTTCTACTTTCATTGATTTCTTAATGCATCTTTTCCACTATGCTAAATAAATGAAACAATTGCTTCAGAAAACTGAAATAACACAGAATTTTAAAATGTTTGCAAAAAAAACCTCTCAGACATTCTGCATTGTGGTATAGAGAGAGGAAAATGTAGGTCATTCATCTGAAAGAAGGAAAAAATGTCAGCAAAGCAAGGAAAACAGTGGCTCAATGGCATGTATAAGTCTTCCAATTGTAGGGTGGATGATCCGTTATTAGTGCATTTTTCTAAGAGCTTTAGAACACATGATGGGACCGCTTCTTCATCTTACTTGATAAAATACTAAATTTCATTCCCCTGTGATGTCCTGAAAAATCCTAAGGAACAAAGCCCAAACTTATCTGAACCTTCTGATTGCAAGAACCATAAGCAAAATTATAGAATTGGGAGTGACCACAAGGATCATCTGAGCAGGAAAACAAAATCAAAACATTCCCAACAAGACATGCATCCAGTCTCTGCTTAAAAACCTCCAGAGGTATATAGTAGGCCTTGTTGACCAAGGAAAAAATGGTTCAAAACTCGTTTTTGATGAAGGGGGCGCTGGCGCTTCAAAACTGAATGCCTTCCAATTTTTTGGGGGGAAAATATTCAAAATTGTTTCGGATTAATTCCAAAATTTCGGAATGGCTTCATTATCTGCGTCCAAACTGGGTTAAACTGGTTAAACCCTCCCCCTCCTTCTCCCCACTCCTTTCTCCCTCCCTTCCTTCTCCCGCCAAGCAGCAGAAGTTCAGAAGCGGAGAGAAGGCATGGGCTTTCAAACCCATGCCTTCCAAATTGGGTTTAACAGGGCTCCTGCCCCAGTTCCTTCTCTCCCGCAAGAAGGACCTGGAGCAGGAGCCCTGTTAAACCTGGTTTGGAAGGCATGGGTTTGAAAGCCCATGCCTTCCCTCCACTTCTGAACGGATCATATTCCAGAGTTTCATTCCAAAGTCTCCTAATGGATAACTCTCATGAGTCATTACAGTTGTTGCTCAGCCAGCTGCCCGAATGCTTGATCCCAAAGCCAAGACTTGAGTTCCTTTCTGAAGTAGAGAAGGAGTCCTAGCAGTTCGAAAACATGCAAATGTGAGTAGATCAATAGGTACCACTTCTGCGGGAAGATAACGGTGCTCTATGTAGTCATGCTGGCTACATGACCTTGGAAGTGTCTACGAACAACGATGGCTCTTTGGCTTAGAAATGGAGAGAGAGAGAGAGAGAGAGAGAGAGAGAGAGAGAGAGAGAGAGAGAATGAGAACATGGACAATCTTTTGGACACAAGGGTCACAGTGGAGGGGATGGAGGAAAGAGGCTAGAAGCAGCATGGTGCCACATAGCTCCACATTATCATTTGCATAGTCCCAAGGGCTCTGTGGAGCATAGTTTGAGAACCCCTGATGTAGAATCATCTCTTCTAACCAGCCTCTTCTTTCTCTTATATTCTTTTAAAAACCCCAAACCCCATCAATGGTTCTTCCAGGCTGCTTTATTTTTCTCCTCAAAGTTATTTATCAGGGCTTACCAAGAGAAATTGGTCTCTATTCTCTTGAGCCTACTATGTAGCTTGTCTGTTGTTGTTTTCTCCTTCAGGGCTAGAGACCTTCATAGAGTTATGCTCCTCACATTTGTTTGCTATACCCGGGAGCTACTAAGAAATTTTGACCCAGCTTGAGCTGCATCTATTATTTGGGGCATTCAGTAGACTCTTGTCATACTGCTGTGTATGTTGTCCTATTGTGTTCCACAAGATTTCATATATTTGTGTCATAGTTCAGTGGGAAAGGTGAGTTCCAGAATCACAAATGCCATGTCTCAACTCAGAACACCAACTGCCTTTCTCTTCCCACCTTTCCATTTTCCACAATTATAGCATGATTGGTACTTTTAGAAAAAGGATTAAACCAGTTTCCTTGTTTCAACAGAGTAACATGCTATTTAATGAAATATTTCAACCTATCTCTTCTCTACCGTCCTACACAGTAATAATAAACAGGATAAAGACTTATTGAGAACAAAGCAGTTAATAATGACACCTAATTAGATTTTGTATTAAAAACCAACATTCATTTTAATGGCAGGAAGGGATGAAATAGAATGTTAGATTTTTTTCCCCTTGTTAACATTCTAGGCTTTAATGGCTATTTTAATTAAGCTTCATTATTGATGAACACATTTTGAAAATAAAGTTCAGTTGCATTCAAGCAGATCTGTTACAAGAGATTGTGTTATTATGATGTCTAAAGGACAAATGATGGTGTTTGGGGATGGAACCTGGTTTCCGTGAAGGCTTACAAAAAGGGGTGTTTAGTCAAAAGATATAGCAGAATCCATGGAAAGAAATCCGTGTTGACTATTATGGAATCCTAGAAAGTCACTTGTCAATGTTCTCATCATTCTCTGTGTAGCCTGACATGGTAGTTGTTAGAGTGGCCCAGCATTTCTGTGCTCTCAAATAATATGCTATGTCCAGGTTGGTTGGTAAGAGGTTTTTTAGCGCCTTTGTTATGTAGCCAAGAATGCAAAGTTGTATAATGTATGACTCTGGCCAGCAATAAAAATATATATGTTATTATTCTATGGCACTTCAACTCACCAAAGAATTAAAATCATAAAAGCAAATCCATTCAAAGGCGAACAGTCCAGATGGATTATTTAAGGCCTGTTGCAAGAAAATATGTTATTTGATAGCTTGAAAGCTACAAGATGGGAGCCATCCCGGCCTTCTTAAGGAATCCCAGAAAGTTACTTGTTTATGTTATTATTATTTTATTTTTATTATTTCAAGCATGTATATTCCGCCCTTCTCACCCCGCAGGGGACTCAGGGCTTAGCACAACATATATACGGCAAACATTCAATACCGGGACATAAAACCATAAATATATGCAAACATTAGAATTACATGTATCTACATTAAAAGTTGCTTTAAAACCATCTCAGGACACCATTTTGCCTCATTGCACTGCCCCAAAGGCTTGGTCCCATAGCCAGGTCTTCACCATCCTTCAGAAGGACAGGAGGGAGGGGGCAGATCTAATATTGCCAGGAAAGGAGTTCCATAACCGGGAGGCAATCACTGAGAAGGCCCTGTCTCTCGTTCCCACCATACGCACCTGTGAGAGAAGGGCTTCCCCAGAAGATCTTGGTTTTGTTGCTGTTGTTTATTCATTCAGTCACTTCCAACTCTTCGTGACCTCATGACCAGCCCACTCCACAGCTCCCTGTTGGCCGTCACCACCATCAGCTCCTTCAGAGTCAAGCTAGTCACTTCAAGGATACCATCCATCCATCTTGTCCTTGGTCGGCCCCTCTTCCCCTTTCCTTCCATTCCCCCCATCATCATTCTCTTCTTTAAATGTCAGGATTGCATACTATGTGGATGACTAGCAGTCTGTAGTGCCCAAGGTCTAAACCCAAACTGTGTGCCAAATAACAGATTACAAGACATCTGCCCTTGCGCTATGCTACTCTAATGCTGAATAAGCATGCCCAGTGTGGAACACATCCCACCAAGTTAAAACAGTGGATGTGGCTCTTAATGAGACATGCCGCAGTATCACAGGGTGTCTACACCGAACACCACTGGAGAAATTATATTGTTTAGCCAGTATTGCACCACCTGACATCCATTGGGAAGTAGCAACCAATAATGAAAGAATTAAAGCAATGACATTTCCAACCCATCTTCTGTTTTGATATAGCCAGCACACCAATACCTTAAAACAAGAAATTAAGATCTACAGAGACACTCACAGGAACACATCAGCAAGCAAGAGTCCAAAATTGGCAGGTTAAACCCGGAGCCTCAATCCATGGCTGATACTTGATGAGAGACTCCCTTCTGGGCACTGGAGAAATTATTCCCTACACCACTGGAGAAATTACACTGTTTAGCCAGTATTGCACCACCTGACATCCGCCGGGAAGTAGCAACCAATAGTGAAAGGACCAAGGTAGTGACATCTCTGGCCCATCCCCTGTTCAGATATCTACCAGCACATCAATGCCTTAAATCAAGAAATAGTTTTCTAAGCTGTGCAAAGACACTCGCAGGAACACCTCAGCCAGCGGGAGTCCAAAAGTGGCAGGCCAAAACCCGGAACCTCAATCCATGGGTGATACCTGATGAGAGACTCCCTCCTGGGCACGCCAAAGACTGGACGATTTGGAAGGCAATGAACAGACTGTGCTCTGGCACCATAAGATGCAGAGCTAACCTTAAGAAATGGGGTTTCAAAGTGGAGTCCATGACATGTGAGTGTGGAGAAGAGCAAACCACAGACCACTTACTACAAGGCAGCCTGAGCCCTGCCACATGCACAACGGAGGACCTTCTTACAGTGCCAACAGAGGCACTCCAAGTGGATAGCTTCTGGTCAAAGGACATTTAGTACAATGCCAAGTTTTTAAACTTTGTTTGTGTTTTTAAATACCTTATAAATGTATGCTCAATAATTAAATAAATAAACAAATAGTAGGTCCTGCACGTTGGGTGGAAAATGAGGGAAAGGTGTGCATTTTGTATAAATATTTTTGCCACATGTACACATTAATGCACGGGTGGGGAGACACAAAGGGCCTGGACATACTATCTCTTTCATATTTATTGGACTCCAATATGCTCCATCTAATTCTCCCAGAAAAACTAAATGTGACCAGTTGCCCATTTTCAGTTTTCAAAAAACAAGTAGAAATGTTGAGAATATCCTTTGTTTCAGGTCTTTAAGCTTTAAGAGCCATAATTCTCCACCATGGGACTTGGGGAATTTGAATTGTCCCACAAACCCCAATGACTACAATAGATGTCCAACATGTTCCTGTATGTGTCAGTTTGCACATGTACACAGTGTTAAATTGCACGTTTTTCAAATATGCACAGCTAGGGAAACACATTTTTTCTTTCATAGAGTCAATGCATTTGAAATGTAAAAATGCATAGATTTGTGATCAGAAAATGATCCTAGTTCCTTGTTCAACCCAAGAGGAATGAGATAAATCATGTTTTTGAAAGCTTGATGGTGAAGTTTCAAAGAATCATAGTGTTGACAGGAAACAGGAGGCCATTTAGTCTAACTTTCCCATGCATACACACCATGAAGTAATAGATAAGCAAAGCGCACACAAATAGCTCTTACAGGAAATAATTCCTTCCTAATGTTTACATGAAATCTTGTAATTCGAATCCATTGCTTCACATTCTACTCTCTGCGGCAGCAGAAAAGAAGCTCACTTCATCCTCTCTTCGGATATTTGAAGATGGCTATCATATTGCTGAAAAAACCTAAATACCACGAAGGCACCGGATCCCATATGATCTTGGAAGCTAATCAGGGTCAAGCTGTGATTCTTACTTGGATGGGAGACCATCAATGAATTGGAGGTGCTATATGCTATAGTGAGAGGAAGGAACTAATAAAACCACCTCTAAGAACTCATTGTCTTAGGGCCCTTCCACACAGCCATATAAACCAGAATATCAAGGCAGAAAATCCCACAATAATTTTCAGAGGTTGAGCAAGGCGCCGGACACTTAGAGATTCAGGGATGGGCTTTGCAGGGGCGGGCTATTCGGGTGATCTCGGGCAGGGGCAATTGGGACGGTAGCCGTAGGTCTTATGAGAGAGGACGGACGAACCGTGTAAGGGCTCGCCCACCCTCTGACCTACGTGCTATTCCAAGACACGCAGATGGAGAGCTCTCATCTACCTCTCCTCCAACTCTGATACTAGCCAATACCAGATCCGTGCGTAATAAATCCGCCACCATCAGGGATTTCTTGCTGGAGAGGAAGGCCGATCTGGCCTGCCTCACAGAAACATGGCTCCAGGAGGGAGACGGGGTCATCTTGCACGAGCTGGCATCTCCTGGGTTCACGGCTAGTTATCAGATGAGGACAGAGAGGCGGGGGAGGTGTTGCCATCCTCAGTCGAGACAATTTTAATTCTAGGACGATTCCGGTAGCGAACATTCCAGGCATGGAGTGCTCTGGCCTGGTGTGGGACCTTGGTGAGAGTGTGGCCTTCCTGCTGGTGTACCTTGCACCCAACGCACCGGCGGGAGTCTACCCAGGCTGCTGGAGGTGGTGGCGGAGTGGGCATTGCGGTTCCCAGGCTTATGGTTCTGGGGACTTTAATGTCCGCGCCGACACCGCCTCGACAGTAGCCTTGGATCTGGTGTCTACCATGGAGGCACTAGGTCTCTCACTGTGTAAGACCGGTCCCACTCACCAGGCTGGGCACACCTTGGATTTGATTTTCGCTGCCGGAATTGGTGTGACCCCAGCCTCTATTATAGAGGTTCCATGGTCGGATCACAAGGTCCTAGAAGTCCGTCTGGAGCTGGCTTCACCTCTCGGTAAGGGTGCCGAACCTATTATGGTTCGCCCGAGGAGACTTATGGAACCCATTCGGTTCCTGAATGCTCTAAGGGAATGGGAGCCCCCCAGCGATTCCGTCGATGGGCAAGTGGAATACTGGAATGCCAGTCTTTCCGCCGCCCTTGATGAAATCGCCCCCAGACGCTCCTCATCCTCGGACTAATCGCCGCCTTGGTTCTCTGAGGACCTGCGGGCGATGAAACGGAGGAAGAGACAGCTAGAGGACGTGTGGCGGAGACTCCGTGACGAAGCTTCGAAATCAGCTTATAAGCTGTTTAAAAAGGCTTATGAGCATGCTATCAAGGAAGCAAAAAAGTCACATTATTCCTCCTTGATAGAGTCGGCTAGTTCACGCCCGGCTCAACTTTTAAGATAATTCGGTCTCTGACAGCGATCCCTACTGTCCCAAATGATAGGGGTTTGGCTCCGACAGCTGAGGCTTTTCAGAACTATTTCACCGACAAGATTTCGTTGCTCCGGGATATCCCCGCTACTTTTGCTACAGTTAGCGAACTCGAGACTCCGCCGCCACTCGGCGGGCCCACCTTCACCCGTTTCCAACTGCTGGACGCAGCAGCTGTCGATAAGTTACTTGTTGCAGCTAGACCAACTACTTGCTCCTCGACCCCGTGCCCCTCCTGGCTTATTAGACCTTGCCAGGAGAGGTTACGCGACCCCCTGGGCACGATCTTAAATAGCTCCCTTGAGCAAGGAGTCTTCCCAGGGGATTAAAAGAGGCTATGGTAAGACCGCTGCTGAAGAAGCCGAATTTAGACCCTTCGGCTCCCTCCAATTACCGGCCTGTTTCCAACTTGCCCTTCCTGGGCAAGGTGATTGAGAGGGCAGCAGCGGATCAGCTGCAGCAGTTCTTAGAAGACACAGCTGGATTTGATCCCTTCCAGTCCGGCTTCCGTATTGGGCACGGGACGGAGACCGTGCTTGTCGCCATTACAGACCAACCGCGCCAGCTGGACCAGGGTGGATCGGCACTGCTTGTCTTGTTAGATCTGACAGCAGCGTTTGATACAGTAGACCATGCATTGTTGACCCACCGCCTATCCGCTCCGGAGTCAGGGGACTGCCCTTAAATGGGTGGCCTCCTTTCTCCGGGATCGGGACAGCGTGTGGAGGGGGCGGATGGTCTCAGGCGGCTCCCACTTAACTGTGGGTCCCCCAGGGGCCATTCTCTCCCCTTATTATTCAACGTTTATATGCGCCCCTGGCCCAGCTGGCCCGCGACTTTGGTCTGGAGTGTTATCAGTACGCTGATGACACCCAGCTTCTGCTGCGAATGGACGGCAGGCGGATACCGTACCCGATTGCTTCCATCTGTGCCTCGAAGCTGTGACTGGTTGGCTGCGGGCCAGCCGGCTGAAGGTGAATCCGTCGAAGACGGAGATCCTATGGCCTGGTCGGCCTGGCCGGGATGAGTGCCGGTTGCCTACTCTGGACGGCGAGCAATTAAGCACGTCGCCAATTGTTAAGAGCTTGGGTGTTCAGTTCGAGGCTCCCTGCTGACCATGGAGACCCAGGTCTCCGCGGTCAGCAGGGTGGCGTTCTACCACCTCACGTCAGGCTAGGCGACTGGCCCCCTACCTGTCCAGGAATGACCTGGCTACGGTGATCCAAGCGACGGTCATCTCGAGACTAGACTACTGTAACGCCCTCTACGTTGGCCTTCCTTGGCGATGATTCGGAAACTCAAGCTAGTGCAGAATGCCGCTGCTCGCCTGCTGGCAGGAGTGACGGTGAGGCAGCACATTACGCCCATCCTCCAGCAACTGCACTGGCTGCCAATTGAGCACCGAATCACCTTCAAGGTGCTGGTGTTGACCTTTAAGGCCTTGTACGGTCTAGGGCCTGCGTGCCTCTTGACCGCCTCTTTGCCCCATACGATCCCCGAGATCACTCCGCTCAGCAGAGCGAAACCTGCTGGAGATTCCACCGATCCGCCTCTGCCGCCTATCATCAACTAGCAGCGCTCCTTTTCCGTAGCAGCTCCAACGGCCTGGAATGCCCTGCCGGAGGAGGCTAGAGCCATACGGGAGCTCGCCCCTTCCGCAGGGCCTGTAAGACCTTCCTTTTCAAGCAGGCCTTTGGTTAACATATAACGCCTCTTGCTTTCAATCGACTTATGACTCTGTGTTATCGTTTTTGTCACTTAGTGTAATTTTTTTAACAATGTTTTAATGATGTTTTTTAGTATCATTTTTTGTTATTTTTATGGTTATAGCATTGCTTTATTTTGTTCGTGAATCGGCATGAGTGTTGCCTGCCGATCACTATGTATGTCTTGTAACCCGCCACGAGCCCTCGGAAGAGGCGGAATACAAATGCAAATAATAAATAAATAAATAAATAAATATATTCCAGTTCAAAGCAGAAAATGTGGGATTTTATTTAGCTGTGTGGAAGGGGCCTTAGGAAACCCTATGAAATTAATGGAGTTGCTGTAAGTTGAAAGACAACGACATAAACATACACACATATTGCCTCTCCGTCTTCTCTGTTCCTTGCTAAAGATATCAAGGTCCTCAAGCCGTTCATCCAAAGGTTTGCTTTACAGGCCATCAAACTTCTTGGTTGTTACTCAGGACACATTCCAGCTTGCCAATAACTTTCCACACCTGGAATACTGTGTCCAATTCCTGGGCACCACAACTGAAAAGAGATATTGACAAGATGGAATGTGTCCAGAGGAGGGCGACTAAAATGATTAAGCGCCTGGAGAACAAGCCCTATGAGGGGTGGCTTAAAAAGCTGGGCATTTTTAGCCTGAAGAAGAGACGGCTGAGAGGAGACATGATAGCCAGGTATAAATAGGTGAGGGGGGGTCATAGGGAGGAGGGAGCAAGCTTGTTTTTTGCTGCCCTGGAGATGAGGACGCAATAGAACAATAGCTTCAAATTGCAAGAAAGGAGATTCCATTTGAACATTAGGAAGAACTTTCTGACTGTGAGAGCTGTTCAACAGTGGAACTCTCTGCCCCAGAGTGTGGTGGAGGCTCCTTATTTGGAAGCTTTTAAGTAGAGGCTGGACGGCCATCTGTTGGGAGTGCTTTGAATGCAATTTTCCTGCTTCTTGGCAGAATGGGGTTGGACTGATGGCCCATGAGGTCTCTTCAACTCTAGGATTCTATGATTTCTCCCACCTTGGACATTATATAAATATAAATGCTATTTTCCTAGTTTGCAACAGACCTCACAACCTTCTGAGAATGCCTGCCATAGATGCAGGCGAAACGTCAGAAGGGAATGCTTCTGGAACATGGCCATTCAGCCAGGAAAACACACAGCAACCCAATATTTAAATTATTAAAAACCCTTGTCAGCAGACAAGGGAAAGAAGAGAAGGATTCATATAATTTTCTTGTGAACCCTCCCCAGCCCTGATTCCAGGTGACATTCCCTCTTCCAGCCATTGAGATAGATCTAGGTTTTGCTAAAGGGGAAGCCTATAGAGTGGAAACCAATACACACTCAAAGAGCACCATCTGATCAACCAGATTGGAATTCTTCAGTAACAGGATACTGAAAGCACCATGATTGTGTGATAAGCCCTGGGCAGAAAAAGAAGAAAAAAGAAAAGCCATTTTATGTAATTGCCATATAACAGCCTTGCATGAGACAGACTAAAAGAGGTCTTCATGACACTCTGTTCACTGGTTATATACTTGACCTGATAGCTAGGATAGAATAGTCTGCCATTTTCATTTTTGCTCACATTCAAAATATTATAAACAGTTCTTCCTGTCCAAAAATGAAGGCTTGTGTGGTGTTGTAATAAATTTTTTAAAAACCTTCCAGATTTCTGCCCCATACACACTGCCGAAATCAATGACTCACATGATTCTGGCAGAAAGAGAATTGTTTTACCTATGGGAATATATTATATCTGTATCAAGCAGAGAAGCATAGCCAGTGCAACATGAGCTTGTGATAGACAATGGAAGAGAAAGAAGCAGGATGCACTTGTACATTATTAAAGTAAAACTCATATTTATTGTTCTGAAATCCACCAGTGATAGAAAATGGGATAGACAAAAGAAGATTACTTATATTTTTTAGTAGAAGGGTCCCTAAAGCTGGCTCTGTGTGGATGGAAGCTCTTTCTAGACATAGAGTTAGAAAACCCCTTGGAACACACACACCATGTATTGTTTGTTTTTTGTAATAAAATTTCCATAAAACATTTTGTTTCTATTTCTTCACAAATGCAGGCAGGTGGGGGTTTCTTTTGCTTTAAAACCCAAACACCCACCAACTGGGATAGCTTTGGTTAACCACAAATGACCTATCTAAAGCTACATATTTTACAAGTTCATTAAACAAGGTAAATAGCTGCCCCATGTTGTAATACAAGCACTCCTGAGTAACAAACATCCGACTTACAAGTTACTTCTAGTTAGAATGAGGTAAAACAACAGGAAGGGAAATTACCCTGAAGAGTTATTATCGATAAAGTATCTCCGATGAAGCTTTTATCGCCAATCCTTGTTTCCCCACAACAAGCCAAATTTTCCAAAATCCAGTGATCACAGGGACAGAAAATGTGATGAAATCTTCTGAACAGAGACACAGAAAAAATAATATCACAGAGGGTTTTTCCCCTTCCCCTTTTTACATCCTTCCCCGACATCCGGGGCCAAAACACACACACACACACACACATATCATTTGGGGCCCCAAAACCATTGTGGATTGGGAACCTTTAGCTTTTGGGGGGGAAATCCGGGGGTTCCCCAAAAATGTCATGAGGGAGCAGCGAATTTTTTTTTTGCTTTTGGGGTGACCTTTTTCCCAGATTCCCAGACCCTTTTTTTCCCCCCTGGGAGGATGAACTTTCCCCCGGGTTTGAGGGGGAAGTGGGGTAACTCCTCCAAGCAAGGATTTTGGGGCATTGGGAAAGGGACACTGGGTTTTGGACCCCCGGGGGATGCCCGGGGCTACTGGGATTGGATCATTTGGGGAGAAACCCCCGCCCAGATGTTGAGGGGGGAAGGGGGGGGAAAAAGGGTGTTTGGGGGGCGGGCCTGTTTAGCTTCACATGTCTCGTACCTTCAAAAATCGTGTTCCCCCAAAAAAACATCTTTTTTATCCCCCCCGGGTTGGGGAGTCGTTACAAAGCCCCCTTTTTAACACCCCGCTGGAGAGGTTGGCTTAAGCAAGAAACCATTTGGATCAGTTTGTGGTAGATCCCCAAAATCCGGGGAAATTTGGGGAAAAGGGGGAAAGGACCACTTTGGCCCCGGTGGGGGGTCCCAGATGCTTCCCGGGGGGGAAGGGGAGCAGAGATGGGGGGGCTCCGTGAAGGGCAAAGGCTGTGGGGGGGGCCCGGTGGAGGGAAGCGTTTGGGCCCGCCCCGGGGGAAGGGCGGAAAAGCCCACAGGAAGAGGAGCGGGGGGGTCACGGGTGAGGGGGTGGAGGCCAGCGGATCGAGGGCCCGGGGGGCCAGCAGGCCGGGGATTGGAGGGGTTTTTCCGGGAAAAGATCCGGAGGATCTGGAGGGAGCGGTGGGGGGGTCAGGAGGACCCCCCCAAAAGGGGGGAGTGAGACCCCAGGGGGAAAACCATCTAGGGTGGGGGGTTTTTTGGTTTCCAGATGGAAGCGGTGGGGAGGGGTCAAACGGATGTCTCAGGTGATGTTCCAAAAAATCAGAGAGTATGTGGAAGGCCCCGGGGGGAGGAGACTTCACACCCCGGGGTGGGGTGGATGGTGGATCTTTTAGTCAGGGGCCTGATCTCCTTTTTTGGGGGGAGGAAAAAAGACAGAATCCCGTGAGCCCAGTCCCGAGGTGAGGGGTTGAGCAGCCAGCAGGGGGGAAGAGGCACCCCGGGGGGAGGACTTTTCCCGGGGGGGAGGTTTCCCAAGGTTTGGGGGGATGGGGGGAGCCGGGGGTGGAGTTTTTTGGGGGGTAAAGCGCCCTTTTTCCCCAGGGGGAAGACCCTGGAAGACACCACACCCCAGGGGAGCCAAGTGCGGGCCCTTGGGGGTATTTAAAGGGGGAGGCTGAGTGGTATGTGCAGTGCCAC
>JARBWK010000016.1:23467726-23495467 GCA_030556195.1 Anolis apletophallus | reverse complement strand
GACTAATGAGGTCACATCCCTTGGGACTATGGGATTTGCTGATTCACCCGGCTATGGTGCAACCCTGCCTGGACATTGCATGGGCAAAGGGAGGGGGGTGTAGGTATAAAAGGTGTGTTTGGGTGGCGGGACGGTGCTTTAGCTTTACAAGTGTTGTACCTGCAATAAAATCGTGTTGGACCGTGCTTCTATCTACGCGTGATCCTTACCGAAATTGGAGCGTCATTACATTTAACTATTGGGATCTTGGTTGCCAGTGTGATGTCTTTACTCTACACTATTTTATTGAGATTGGACATTGCTCTCCTCCCAAGAAGGAAACGTCTTCTGATTTCCTGGCTGTACTCTGCGTCTGCAGTAATTTTTGCACCTAGAAATACAAATCCTGTCACTGCCTCCACGTTTTCTCCCTCTATTTGCCAGTTATTGATCAGTTATCAATCATTTATTGTTGACTTTTTGCATGGTTTTAGCTGTAGAAGTTTAGAATGGGCTGGATGAGTGCCGGTTGCCTACCCTGGATGGCGAGCGTTTAAGCCCGTCACCCCTTGTTAAGAGCCTAGGTGTTCAGCTCGACCCCCTGCTGACCATGGAGACTCAGGTCTCCTCGGTCAGCAGGGTGGCGTTCTTTCACCTACGACAGGCTAGGCGACTGGCCCCCTACTTGTCCAGGGACGACCTGGCCACGGTGATCCAAGCGACGGTCATCTCGAGGCTGGATTACTGTAACGCCCTCTACGTTGGCCTTCCCTTGGCGACGCTCCGGAAACTCAAGCTAGTGCAGAATGCCGCTGCTCGCCTGCTGGCCGGAACGCCAGTAAGGGAGCACATTACTCCCATTCTCCGGCAACTGCACTGGCTCCCCATTGAGTGCCGAATCGCCTTCAAGGTGTTGGTGCTGACCTTTAAGGCCTTGCGCGGCCTAGGGCCTGCGTACCTGAGGGACCGCCTTGCCCCATATATTCCCCCGAAACCAATCCGCTCAGAAGAACAAAATCTTCTTTTGAAGCCATCAATCCGCTCCTGCCATCTGTCTGCAGCTAGGCAACGGGCCTTGTCGGTGGTAGCTCCAGGGCTTTGGAATTCCCTTCCAGGGGAGATTCGAGCCATCTCAGAGCTGATTCCCTTCGGAGGGCTTGTAAAACTGCTTTGATAGCATAACTTTCAGACCCAAGCCACCTTCTGTGTCTCCTCTTTACTACGCTGTGACATGTAAATTTTTAAATGTTTTAATTGTTTTATTGTAGGGCTGCATGTTTGTTCCACGCTGCCCGTTTTATGTGTTGTAACCCGCCCCGAGCCTGCAGGGAGGGGCGGAATATAAACCCAAATAATAAATAAATAAATAAATAAAATAAATATAAAAATAAATAAGACTATGGTGATGATGATTGTGATAAAGAAATTCTGTGATACCGCACTCACACTTTTTCTACTCACCAATAGAACGGGGTGAATTTGAGAAACCATTAACACACACTTTGAGCTTGTTTGACATGAATGGTTTAATTGGCCAACAATGACATGTATCAAATTCAGCTTCAAGCATTTGTCTCAGCTCTCACCTCTCCAAATATCTATCCAAATGTTCTCTTAAATTTAAGTCACATTTATTTTCATGTAGCAAAAAACTCATAAGCCCTCATCCAGTCCTTAATGTCTAGGAAAGATAATTGTTTCCTCTCTTGCATTTTGACATCCTTTCAGATATTAGAAACTTGTCAAGACATTTCCCCTTAATCACTTTTCCTCAGAGAAATATTGCCAGCTGCAAGTTCCAGCAGCTTTTGCTGGAGATTATTAGTCTTCTTCCTTCATTACTCTATGAAATTCTGCATTTATTTTCATGTACAATATAGAGAGTTAAATATTTTAACTAGACATCAATCTGCTGTTTCTGATAATTACTCACTATATTTTGCCCAATTCTTCTCTTTTATCCTGGCTATTATTTGACCAGAGAAGGTCCAGTGAGTTTGGACACATCATTTTTAAAAAATAAGCTGTGTGACACTTAAATTGTACATGGTTGGAGTAGGTGGCAGATTGCATTATAATTATCTCCTATTTTCTTAGGAGTTCACTTTTAAAAGAGAGGAACTAAAGAAATCCGGCACCATGCAGATCATGACAAATGAAGATGTGACAAGGAACTCTTCAAGTGGAAAGGGTTTTTAATAATTTCCAACATATATCTGTTCGCAATTCTAAGATGATAACACACATCCCTAATAATGGTTTAATTCAGCACCCCCATATGTATTTCAATAGCCCAACAATATTATGAGATTTTGGATATTACACCAGAATCATGCCTAGAACGAAAAAGGTTCAGTGTCTTCTTTACAGATCTGAAGACTTAAGGCAAGTTGTTATCGGAATTTAGAGTTCTAAGGACCATGGATACCAAGACTGAGGGCCCATGACCTGGTGAGGCTAGCTACCTTCCAATGTTCCCAGAAGGGAAGACTCACCAGTTGAAAGCAAACAACAGAGACTTTATTCACTCTGGGATGCAAGTACAGCAACGAATGCCAAAAATGTACAAGCATAAACAATATGGAGTGTGCAACCATTTTTATACAGCAGAAAACCCATGCATCAACATTGTCTAAGTCAGTGTTTCTCAATCTTCCTAATGCCACAACCCCTTAATGCAATTTCTCATGTTGTGATGACCCCGACCATAACATTATTTTAGTTGCTACTTCATAACTGTAAGTGTGCTACTGTTATACAATCGTAATGTAAATATCTGATATGCAGGATGTATTTTCATTCACTGGACAAAATTTGGCACAAATACCTGATAAGCCCAAATATGAACATTGATAGGGTTGGGGGGGGGGGGTTGATTTTGTCATTTGGGAGTTGTAGCTGGTGGGATTTATAATCAAAGAGCATTATAATCAAAGAGCATTCTGAACTCCACCAACGATGGAATTGAACCAAATTTGGAACACAGAACTCCCATGACCACCAGGAAATACTGGAAGGGTTTGGTGGGCATTGACCTTGAATTTTGGAGTTGTAGTTCACCTACATTGAGGTGAACTACAACTACACCTAGTTTGAGCTGCACCTAGTTTGAGCACTGTGGACTCAAACAATGATGGATCTGAACCAAACTTGGCACGAATACTCAATATGCCCAAATGTGAACTGTGATGAAGTTTGAGGGAAATAGACATTGCCACCTGGGAGTTATAGTTGCTGGGATTTATTGTTCACCAACAATCAAAGAGCATTCTGAAGCCCACCAATGATAGAATTGGGCCAAGCTTCCCACACAGAACCCCCATGACCAACAGAAAATATTGTCTTTTCTGATGGTCTTTGGTGACCCCCCCTGACACCCGCTCATGACCCCCCTAGGGGTCCCGACCCCCAGGTTGAGAAACGCTGGTCTAAGTCCAAATTCCCCTCCCTTGTGAGAATCATGCATTCTTCCAAATCTTGTTGAACTACAACTCTCAGAAAACTAGGTAAACTGTCAGTGGTGAGGAACATTGGATGTTTCAGTCCAACAGCATCTGAATGGCTTCATGAATCTAACTATATAAGACTTCCTAACTTCTCTTTTGAGTTGCTAGAGATGTACTATATTCTACATAACTATGACCAATTTTCAGTGCTGATGTTCATGAATACATTCACAGAATTATACACATCTCTGTCCTTTCTGCCATGGAAGAAGGAGGGAGAGATAATGCTTTCTAGAACTGCCATTGTGTTCCTCATTTTCCCATGTACCTCCTTCTATGGATGGAAGGTGAGGGCAAGCAGTCTTCAATGTTTTCCTATATATCTGACTTTAAGGGGAAATGTTTTCACTTTATATTGACAGTTTATTTACAGTACATATATATGCATTTGTGTCCATTAGTGATGTGCATTCAGGATAAACCTTGACCCGTTTCATGTCCCGGATTTCAGTGGGGGCCTCAATCTCTGAGGATGTCTGCCATAGATGCAGGTGAAATGTCAGGAGAGAATGCTTCTAGAACACGACCACACAGCCTGAAAAACGTACAACAATCCAGTGATTCCAGCCATGAAAGCCTTCGACAATACATTGGCCCACACAAGCCAAAAGAGCTCGAAACAAATGACTCTAGGAGGGATGAAATTCCATCGCATTCCACTGATATCAGGGGAATTGAAGGATGCATTTGGAGAGAGTGTACCGTAGTCACAAATGGAAGTCGGGTTTTCTAGCCCTTCCAGCAGTAAGAGAGAGAGAGAGAGAGAGAGTTATTTACAGGCAGCCCTTTGACCATCTCATAGCACCATAAATACAAAGATGTGGAGAAGTGTGAAATCTGGTCTGTTACACACGTTAGTGTCTGAAATAAAATGATAAATGTGCTGGAGAAAACTCTTTAATGTCCACCAGCCTTTGCATGCGGCTTCCTTGCAGATAAGCATGTTAAAAGATAGCACAGAAGACTCAATACTCCCAGAGTTGCCACTACACATGGATTCCTTAGCATTATCTACTTAGTAAATAATTCATTTCACACATTATTGTTACTGATCACCCAAGTTGCAAGGAGATAGATGGGGGCTTGCTTGCCTGCCTGCCTGCTTGCTCTCTTGTTACATGAAATGGTTTTAATAAAAAATTAATTAGACATGGTTCTATATTGTGGTGAATAAAACTGTGGATTGGTTTCTTTAAAACTTCAGTAGCTTATTCTAATCACTCCTTTTCAGATTGTGACTTTGATATTGGATCCTTTCTGGCATAATTTGATAAGGTGCAAAGAGCCAAAAGGTCTAAGCAATCCTGACAGCAAGGAGATGCTGAAGAGCTCAGTCCCATTGAAGTGACTTGGGACTAATGGCTGATAGATCCGTTTGTTTCCAGTCTCAACAAGTCACCCATGTAGGCAGTCTTTTCTGCTTCTTTTCCAGAATTTGTTAAATGAATAGACACTAGAGTTGTGTGCAGAACTGTTTTGCTTTGGTACATCCATTCATTCATTACATTTGTTACCTTTGGGAGCACATAATGGGAAGGACTCTCCCGGTAGGAAAATCATCTCAACATGAAAGCAAGTGGGAGCTGTTCCCGGCTCCTCGCATGCTTTTCATGAGCACACATGGTGCTCCATGCCTCCTTGCCTTGGAAAAAGTGCATGTGTGGCAGGCAGGCCCAGAAAGTGTGCATTTGGAGAAAGTGTGCATGCCTGCCTGCAATCGAGCACCTCTCCTCTAGAGTAGGTAAAGGTAAGAAACCTCCTTAAAGCATGCATCTGTCTGCAGCTGAGCACCTCTCCTCTAGAGCAGTGTTTCCCAACCAGTGTGCCATGGCACACTAGTGTGCCGTGAGCAATCATCAGGTGTGCCGTGGGAAATTGGCACTCTCCCCATCTTATCAGGTGGAATTGCCAAGTAACAAAATGAGCCTCTCCCTATGCTTGGAAATGTTTTTTCCTAAAAATAATTTAATGGATTGTTCGAGAGTTGCCCCCTGAGATGGGTGGACGCAGCCACCAGTTTCCCCAAGGAACTTTTAGGCAGCCCTAAAGTGGCTGTAAGCACAGGTTTTCACAAATGGTAACAAAGAAGCCAGGGGTCTGAGCCTTTAGCCTGAAGAAGAGTGGTAACAATGCGGCGGATCTGGCTGAGAGGAGACATGATAGCCATGTATAAATATGTGAAATGTTTTTTTTAAAAAAAAATAATTTAATGGATTGTTCGAGAGTTGCCCCCCCATCTTAGCCCCCCAAGGAACTGTTTTGGATAAAAAATGGCTTCATGACATCCATAGTTAACTAGAAGCAAGTTTCACTCAGGGTGAAATTTCACAAAGGTCTGGAGAACAAGCTCTATGAGGAGAAGCTTGAAGAGTTTGGCATGTTTAGCCTGAAGAAGAGAAGGCTGAGAGGAAACATGACAGCCATGTATAAATATGTGAGAGGAAGTCATATATATGTTGTGTTCATCGAAACAGGCCCAGTTTTAACACTGAGTGTACAAATACATATAAAAACATATTAACTATATGTATTACTGTGTTAGAGTGTCATTTTGTGTCATTTTGGTTGGTGGTGTGTCCCAGGATTTTGTAAATGTAAAAAATGTGCCACAGCTTTAAAAAGGTTGAAAAACACTGCTCCAAAGTTAAACAGCTTGGAAAGTAGGAAAATTGGGCTTATATATCTGTGCAAAGTCCAGTGTGGAAGAAAGAACTCTTGTCTGTTAGACGCAAGTGTGAATACTGCAATTGGCCAACTTGATTCACATTGAATGGCCTGACAGTTTTTAGGTGTGGCTTGTTCCTGCCTGGGGGAATACTTTGTTAAGAGGGGATTAGCTGTTCCTGATTGTTCCCCCGTGTTTGAGTTTTGTTCTTTATTTACTGTTATAATTGTAGAGTTTTTTAAAAAAATACTGGTAGTCAGTACTTGTACTGGTAGCCAGATTTTGTTCATTGGCATGGTTTCTTCCTTTCTGTTTAAATTGTCCACATGCATGTGGATTTCAATGGCTTCTCTGTGTGCCTGACATGGCAGATTTCTCCAGGCGATCAAATGCTAATCAAGGTGGCCAATTGAAACATTCACACTTAGCTGTAACAGAAAAGAGTTCTTTCTCTCACCCTGGACAATCCATAGACCTATAAGCCCAATTTTCCTAGTTTCCAACAGTCCTCACAGCCTCTGGGGATGCCTGGCATAGATACAGGTGAAACGTCAGGAGAGAATGCTGCTAGAACATGGCCACACAGCCCGACAAACCCACAACAACCCTTGTGTGGATCTATCTTTCTCTCTTACTGCTGGAGGGGCTAGAAAACCCGACTTCCATTTGTGACTACGGTACACTCTCTCCAAATGCATCCTTCAATTCCCCTGATATCAGTGGAATGTGATGGAATTTCATCCCTCCTAGAGTCATTTGTATTGAGCTCTTTGGGCTTGTGTGGGTCTATTTGCATGCATGAGCAGTAGTTATGCCAGCTCTCCAGCTTCCGAACCACTTAACATTTTCGCTTTGTTATGACATGAACTTCGCGGATTTTTATTGTGCACCCTCCTGGAAGCATTTCTGAAGGCTGGTATGTTAATCAAGGGTACCTTTTTAGTTGATTATTTAATTGATTATTCTAATTCTGTGTCAAATGCTACCAAAAAAACAAGTCTTCATCATCAGCTGCAGACTAGTCTGTGTTGTCGCCGTGCCGTGAGACAGATGACGGCGCCTTTTCAATGCAGTCATTCTCTCTTGGGAAATCTTCTTACAAGGAATCAGGAGTGAGCAGCCATAGCCTGGGTGATACTGCCGAACTTCCAAACGATTGCTGTATCTGCAGGGGAATGGCTCTATTAAATATTTGCAAGTTATGACTCAGAGTCACATCCGTGGTACGGGCATCCAAGAGAGCGAACCCTCTTAATCACCATCCGGTAATTGGGTGAACTACTGCCAAGGTTCAGGGGGCTCATAAAGAAGTCACCATTTCTCTCCCGCTCCCCAAGACAAAGATAAGATTTTATCCGTGGCACATAATCAAAAGGGTATTACTTTTTAAAGATAAATACATCATGGTATGCTGTGATCTATATCTAATGAACTACAATGAGCACCTGACCCTTGACATTATGAGATGGCACTATGAGAAAAGAAGACATCGATTTTTTATCTTTTTTACTATGTATTCCGAAAATAATTGTCTGATATGTAGCATTCATTGTTTGCACCTTGGACTTTTGGGAGTAATCGTTATCAATTTCTGCCTGTATTTGAAAGCAAAGCAAAGTCGAAAATGTTTGATGCAAGCTTTGATGAAATTCAGAACGAATGCAGGGATTTCTATTCTGTGGAAAGGGGTATATCAGAGTGGTTAAGTACATGAGATATGAGATGGGAGGAGGATCGTATAAATCTATTTATCAATGAACTCTCTCAGTTGCCTTAAGTGGGTTACCAACTCTTTCTCCTTACTTGAGGTAAAATATAACCATAAGAATAGTTGAACTATCCAGCACAATCAGATCAAAATCAGGTCTATTTCTTCACAAAAGTTCAAACACATATACACATTCCTATATCTATATAAATAAAAATGTAATGTTAGTTTGTGGGATTAGCATAACTCAAAATCCTCTGGGTGAATTGAGACCAAATTTGGACACAATACACCTATCAGGCCAGCGAGTGACAATCACTCATAAAAACACTGAAAAACACAGCAGAAAAGACTTTAAAACCCAAATAATAATAATAAAAAATACAACACATGTGCATCTCTCTTGGCATTACTTCACAAACGCAGATTCTTTAGGAAGAACTCATCCCATGCTTTTTACAAGCACGTTGATAACTAAAAAGGCCAATCTGATATATGCAAGTCTGGTTGCAGAAAGCACAGCAAAAAGTCTCCTTGGGTGATGTTGCTTCCAAGTTGCAGTTCTTTCTGCGTTGTCGTTTCTCTTCGAGACCCGTTCAACATGTCTTCTCGAAAGAGGCCGCAGCATTGTGGATAGTGCGTTTCCATGCCGCCCGATGTGAGGCCAGGGTGGACCATTGTTGGTGATCAATCTGGCCAAGCCTGAGATGTTGTTTCAGGGAGTCCTTATATCTCTTTTGGGGGGCGCCTCTCTTACACTGACCCTTGGCGAGTTCACCGTAGAGTAGTATCTTTGGGAGGCGGTGGCCCTCCATCCTCGAGATGTGCCCTGCCCAGCGCAGTTGTGGTTTCAATAGCATGGCTTCAATGCTGGTGATCCCTGCTTGCTCAAGGACAGCAACATTCGTCACATAGTCAGTCCAGTGTATATTTAGGATTGTGCAAAGACAGCGCTGATGAAAGCGTTTGAGGAGTCGTAGGTGCTGGCGATAAGTGACCCATGTTCAGACCCATATAGGAGAATAGACAGAATGATAGCTCTATACAACACATGTGCACAATCACCTAAATACACAAATAAACAAATATATATACACACACATATACACATACAAAACACATATACACAGACTGGGCCACAGCAACGCATGGCAGAGGGTGGCTAGTATTCTATATAACTATCTTCTATATCTATATATCTATATATTTCTATGTGTGTATGTGGCTGGGGTGCCCACTTCCACAGGCTGGCTCCCACTTCTACAAACAGCTTTAACCCACAGTGTTGAGGAGCTAACCAAAGCCCTCCATCCAATGACATTTCAGGTTACAGCAAGCGACATGAACATATCTACCAACCCCTGCCAGTGTCCTCCCCAAACACCATACTGCCCACCTCCCAAGGAATGCTTTCATTCTAGATTTTATGTGTTTCCTCCACCACAGAGACATTCCAGTATTCCTTACTATCTCTATTGGTGTGGAATTTGCATGATTCCACCCACTGCCTCTCCCTTAGCCCTTTCCTACTTTTTTCAACTCTGTACAGAGCAGAATTAATCAGTAACTAGAGTAATTTGGAGGACTGACTCCTCATGATGGAAGTTGTTCACCCTGTATCAAGTCAGAGCACTGTGGCCCAAAATGACAATGGACTTGGACCACATTTGGCACAGAGAACCCCCCCCCCCCCATGACCTAAGAAAACTACTGGAGAGGGTGGGGGGGTTGAGGGAGTAATTCACTTTGATTTATAGCCATTTTTATTTTATTTTATTTATTTATTTCATTCGGTTTCTATGCCACCACTCCCGATGGGCTCGGGGTGGCTCACAGTACCAAAGAGCACAGGTAAAACAACAGTACACAATAAAAACAAAGATAAAAAACATTAAAATCACAGTGTACAACACTTAAACACGACCTAAGTCGAGCTTTACAGGGGGTGCAACCCATAGGCCTACGCCTGGAAGACCAACTTGAAAAGGTGGGTCTTGCACGCCCACCTGAAGGGGAGCAGGCCGCGAATGGTGCGCGTGTCCGCTGGAAGGGCATTCCAAAGGGTCAACGCGATCACCAAAAAGGCCCTTCGGCGGATGGCTGTCAATTTGGCCGTTTTTGTGGAGGGAACGGCCAAGAGGTTGGTGTCCTCTGAGCGGAGGGATCTCATAGGGCAATATGGGGTGAGACAGTCCCTCAGGTATGCTGGCCCCAGGCCATGCAAGGCCTTAAAGGTAAGGACCAACCCTTTGAAGGTGATCTGGTGCTCAATTGGCAGCCAGTGCAGATCCTGCAAGGTAGGTGTTATGTGGCAACCTGCTGGAGTACCAGACAGGAGCCGGGCGGCAGTGTTCTGCACCAGCTTGAGCCTCCGGGTCACCGACAGAGGAAGGCCAACATAGAGTGCGTCACAGTAATCAAGTCTCGAGATGACCGTGGCTTGGATCACCGTGGCAAGGTCAGTCCGGGATAGGTAGGGGGCCAGCCTCCTTGCCTGCCTCAGGTGGAAAAAGGCAATCTTGCTGACCACAGAGACCTGGGTCTCCATGGTCAGCTGGGAGTCCAGGTGGACCCCCAGGCTCTTTACAGATGGCGATGAGCATTACGCCGCACCGTCCAGGGTCATTAGCTGGACATCCCCACCACCCGGGCGGCCCAGCCACAAGATCTCAGTCTTCGCCGGATTCACCCTCAACCTACTGGCTCACAGCCATCCTGTAACGGCCTCGAGGCAACGTTGGAAATTATCGGGGACAGATTCGGGCCTGCGCTCCATCCTCAGAATGAGCTGAGTGTCGTCAGCGTACTGGTGGCACTCAAGCCCATAACTCCGCACCAGCTGTGCAAGCGGTTGCATGTAGATGTTAAATAACAGAGGGGAGAGGATGGCCCCCTGCGGAACTCCACAAACTAATGGGGAACCCCCAGAGACCACCCCGCCCCTCCTCACACGCTGAGATCGCTGTGTCGCTGAGTATAAATCACACGCTGTGATTTATAGTTTTTTGCTATCAAAGAGCACTCGACCCCACCAATTATTGCCCCGGACCTCACTTGACACACCGAATCCTCATGACCAACAAAAATACTGGAGGGGTTTTGGGGAAAATTCAGAGAACACTGGGAACATAAACAATGTTGGATCTACACCAAATTTTGCACACATACCTGATATGCCAAAATTTGAATTAGAGAAAATTGGCCTTGACATTTGTTAGTTGTAGGTACTGTGATTTATAGTTCACCTGCAATCAAAGAGCACTCTACACCTCACCGATGATGGACCTGGACCTAACTTGGCACACAGCACTCCCATGATCAACTGAATGCACTGAAGGGATTTGATGGGACTGACCCACCATGGTGACAGTTGTAATTCATCCTTCCGCCAGAGAGCACACTGAACCCCACTGTTGATGCATCTGCAGCAAACTTGCCCAACAAGTGGTGGAGTTTCAGGGGGTTAATCTGTCATGATGTGAGTTGTAGTACACCAATAACCTTATGCATTGTGTAATTAAAACAAAAAGACTTATGCATTGCTGGGTAGGTACCCAAGCTAGTAATATCTATCTATCTATCTATCTATCTCACAATATAATATATAAACATTTATTGGGAGTCCAGGAGAAACTTTTACTCCGAAAAGGGATCCACGGATGAAAAATGTTGAGGATCCCTGATCTATAGCATTAAGCCCTGGAAGTTAAAGTGTTGCGTTTGGTGATCCCTCTGTAGACTTGTCCACAGCTGCATGCTATATGGTAGACTCCTGCAGAAATGAGAGGATCCTTCATGTTCTTTGCTGAACGCAGGATTTTCTTCGTGAATCTGTAGATAGTTTGTAGATTGTGTTTCTTCATCAGCTCCCCTATGCTGTCAGTGGTTCCCTTGAGGTGTGGTAAGAATATTTTTCCTCTGGGTGAATCTTTGACTTTACTCTCATGGCTTGTTCTGCTCTTGCAGCTCTTCTGATGCCCGTGGTGGAGTCTCCATTGGCCTGGAGAACCCAGTTAAGGTGGTTTAGTTCACCTTGGAGGTAAACTGAACCACTTATCTACATAGAGACCACCAAATAAGGCATTGCCCAAACACAAATCAAGGCACTACAGACTACTTCAATGAGATAAGTCAGCCGTAGCAGAGAACCTGAACCAACCTAGACACAGAATATTATTGAGAACACAAACATGCTGGACCACTCTAACAACTACCATGTCAAGCAATTTTAACAGAAAGGAGGAAACCATGAAAATGTACAAAATTTGGCTACCAGTATTAAAAAATCTAAAATCATAAAAGTAAATGAAGAAAAACACTCAAAAACAGGAGAACTCCAGACAAGAAACAATCAGGGCCAAGTAATCACCTTTCAACAAATTACCTTCCCCCAGGCAGTAAGAAGCCAGACCTTGAAAACTGTTAGGCCATTAAATGCTAATAAAGGTTGTCACTTGCAACATTGGCACTTGCCTCAAACAGACAAAAGCTCTTTCTCCCACCCTGGACATTCCACAGATAGATAAACCAAATTTTCCTAGTTTCCAGCAGACCTCACAACCTCTTAGGATGCCTGCCATAGACACAGGCGAAACGTCAGGAGATAATGCTTCTAGAACATGGTGAGAAAACTCACAACAACCCCGTGATTCTGGCTATGAAAGCCTTCAACAACAAAGTGTGTATTGTTTGCAGGTTCTTTTCCCTGACAGGCTAACTTACACAACAACCCGATGATGATGGTGATGATGATGATGATGATGAAAACAAGGAAGCAAATTCCCTGAGGATTGAAAACCCACTAGACTAGGAAACATGCAAGATGCAAAAGTCTTTCCTTGCAGCACTGTTTTACTATATTCTGGAAAGTGTTTTGTTTTGTTTGCTTGCTTTTAATATGTCTGCGAGGGGTCTTTCAACTCTGATCTCTGAAGTGACCCAGTCCGTTGGGAACTATACCATGTAATTCTGCTGGTGATAATAGCTCAGCTCTTCAGTGAAACATTACACACTCCATATTACAGAACCATTTCATTCATAATACTGACTGTCCTTAACATCTGAACTTCTGCAGAAGTGTTTGGATTTACTGATCTCCCTTGAACCATCATTTTTCAAAACAAAAGCTTCGAGTTGAGTGGCAGATTGCTTCTGTGTGTTTTCCCTGCTTAGGTTTTGAAGACCTTGCAACACAATTGTGCCAGAATCAATGCTTGTTTAGTAACAGTCCAAGTATTATATTTAAAATATGTAATTGTCATGGTAATATAGTGTGAATGAAATAGGCAGAATTTTCACCTTCAGTGTCCTATTAGTATTATTACAACAAGCAGCAATGGTAGTTTAGTGGACAAATCATATTGCATTTAACCCCTAAGATTAAAGGTCTGATCACAGAGTGGTGGAAACAATTGGATGCTTGTTGATTGCAAAAGGGGAGATGGGAATATTGTTATAGCAACCATAGTTTTGCTACCAAATATCAATCAAAGTTTTTCCATTTCTTTTGGCAGAACTATTTTAAGAAATATACGTTGATACTCAACACAACTTCAATGTACTTTAATCAATTAAATACAATCATCCAAGCACAATTAATGTTGTGCTCATATCTAATTTTACTGTAATACATAATTATGTTGTTGAAGTTCATACTGGATTCCGGTTCACTTTCCTAGCGGTGAAGCTCTAGGAAAGTGTTGGCTCCTTTGCATATTGTTTCCCATGAGCCATTACTGAAGTCACTATGAGCAAACCAAACATCTGGTTTGCTCATAGTGACAGGCAGCAATACTCTGAGCCTACAAATGAAATTGATCTAGCCCAGGTCTGTCCAACTTCTACCGGACCGGGGGCCTGAGTTCCAGTCACTGATCACCTGGGGGGCCTAAGGGTCTGCTTCCGCCCCCGGCTCCGCCCCACACTGGCTCCGCCCCTCCCCCTCCCATGGCTCTGCCACCTCTCCGGCTCCGGTCCCTCCCCCAATAATAAAAACAATAAACACAATAAAACCACAACATCATAAGTGAATCTAAACAGAAATGAGAGGGCTACATGTACATATAAAATGTATAAAAACTCAGAGGAGATAACAGGAGTAGTGTCAACACATAAAGGGTCACATAGGGGGAAGAGGTCTCGTAAAAAAAGGGGGGCATTTGGGAGTCTAATCTAAGGTGTGGTAGCATTAGGAAGCTTGAGAACCACTGCACTACAGGGAAAGAAAAGTAGTGAAATAATTGCAGTGATGGAAGAGGAAGGATTCAGAGTTGTGTGCAGCAATATATGTGCAATGTTTGTCTTCTTGCTTGCCAATAAACTTCACCAGCTACATCTGCAGCAAGTGCAAATGGGTCACTGTCTTGGAAAAGAATGTCAGTGTACTCCAGCTATCTTATGGATCCCTTCAATTCATCAGAGAACATGAGTTTTTCCAGGATATAACAAATGGGCAATTGATGTTGCAGAAGAAACAGGATGGTACTGCCTCTAGGAAAATGAAAAAGTCTATAACAGTGGGGAAAAACCATGGAGGACAGTCCATGTCATCTCAAACCATACACACTGGATTCAGAACTATTCCAACTAAGAAATTACTTCTCCATTTTCACGACTTCACTAGCAGTAAAGGTACTCAAAGAGGAAACCAGCAGCAAGGCACACCATGTGCCAAAAGGAGTAAATTTTTAACTATCACATGCAACATGAAGCGATTGGTGACATAAGATAAACAACTTAGATCTTATGTCTGAAGGTGGGGTCTCCTTCTTTGGAGGCTGGATGGCCATCTGTTGAGGGCACTTTGAATGTGATTTTCCTGCTTCTTGGGAGAATGGGGTTGGACTGCATGGGGTTGGAGTGGATCATTGTTGATCATAAGTTGAATGTGAGTCAGCAGCAGTGTGATGCTACAAAAAGGAAGACAAATACTATTTTGGCCTACATCATGGCAAGTTGAGAGAAGTAATACTCTTGATATATTTTGCACTGGTCATAGAATCAAAGAATCATAGAGTTGGAAGAGACCTCGTGGGCCATCCTGTCCAACACCCTGCCAAGAAACGGGAAATTCACATTCAAAGGTTGCTAGGTAGAAGATTAAGGTCCAGGACGTCAAAGGTAGCATTCTCGGAAATGCTACCTGTTCCACGCGCAGGGACAGCCAGACAGGCAGAGCTCAGGAGCTTCAATGCGTGGATGAGGCAGTGGTGTCGAGAGGAAGGATTTAGATTTGTTAGGAACTGGGGAACATTTTCAGGAAAGCCAGACCTGTACAAAAGGGACGGGTTACACTTGAATGAAAATGGAACCAGACTACTGGCGATTCATATTAAAAAGATTTCAGAGCAGCTTTTAAACTGATTCCTAGGGGAAAGTCAACAGGAGCTGGGCAGCTTCCAGTTCGAAAGGGTGAAATGCCAAGTATGGAGGACGAAATCTACACACAAATGGCTGAGTCAACAGAAAAGATAGATAGTAGTAGTCGAGAGGTAGGACATGGTAGGCCTTCTACAAATTCTCACAAACAGCCAAAGTTGAAAGTGCACCGGAGAAATAAATATAAATGTCTGTACGCAAACGCTAGAAGCCTTCAAACAAAAATAGGGGAGTTGGAATATTTGGCAAAAGACAAAAATATTGATATTATTGGCATAACAGAAACCTGGTGGACGGAGGAAAACAAATGGGACACAAAGATTCCAGGTTATAAACTGTACAGGAAAGACAGGAGAGGGAAAAATGGTGGCGGTGTGGCCTTGTACATAAATGAAGAGCTAGAATCTCATGAATTAGAACTTCAAGAAATTTCAAACTCACCTACAGAAACATTGTGGATAAAAGTCCCAGGACAAAAAACTAATCTAGCACTTGGGATCTGCTATCGCCCTCCCAACCAAACTCCAGAGGCAGACTGCTATCTGGAAAATGAAGTTAAACAGGCCTCAAAAAGAAATACATTAGTCATAATGGGGACTTCAACTATCCCCAAATAGATTGGCCAATATATTGTTCTACGCATGAAAGAGAGACAAGGTTCCTCGACATGCTAGCTGATTATTCCCTTGAGCAGATGGTCATGGAACCAACCAGGGAAAGGGGATCCTGGACTTGGTGCTAACTAATGAACAAGATCTCGTTCGAGATGTCCTTGTAACTGAGCCCATAGGTACCAGTGACCATAACACAATAACCTTCAACGTAAGTTTGGATAGCAAACTGTCAGTGAAAACTAACACGGAGATATTAAACTTTCACAAAGGGAATTTCACCAAAATGAGAAAAATTGTAAAGAACAAACTAAAAGGAGCAGTAAAAAAAATCAAATCCCTCCAAAGGCTTGGAAACTGTTTAAAAATACCTTAAAACAGGCCGAACTAAAATGCATTCCAATAAAAAGAAAGAGGCATGGAAAGTCCAAAAGGACACCAGTATGGCTTACAAATGAAGTAAAAGATGTGATTGGAAAGAAGAAAAACTCATTTAAGAAATGGAAGGCTCTTCCTACCGAGGAGAACAGAAAGGAACAGAAGCTCTGGCAAACTAAATGCAAAGCAACCGTCAGGAAAGCCAAGAGAGATTTTGAGGCACATATAGCTAAGAATATTTTAAAAAATAACAAAACCTTCTTTAAGTACATCAGAAGCAGGAACCCAACTAGAAAAGCAGTTGGGCCACTTGACGACAATGGTCAGAAAGGGAAAATCAGTGAAGACAAGGAGATTGCTGAGCGGCTAAATGACTTCTTTGCCTCTGTTTTCACACAACATATGCCTGCAGCTGAGTCAGTTTTTTCAGGGAGGGAATTAAAAGAATTAAAACAGATAGAGATAAACAAGGAGGATGTTCTCACATGCCTTACTAAACTAAATGTCAACAAATCACCAGGTCCAGACGGCATCCACCCCAGAGTTCTTAAGGAACTCAAGTGTGAAATTGCTGAACTTCTAGCTAAGATATATAACCTTTCTCTAAGATCAGGCACTGTACCCGAGGACTGGAGGGAGGCAAATGTAACACTGATCTTCAAGAAAGGATCCAGAGGTGATCCAGGAAATTATAGACCAGTCAGTCTAACCTCAGTTCCAGGCAAAGTGATGGAAACCATTATTAAAGAAAATATTACTAGGCACATAGAAGAACAGGCATTGCTGAAAGAAAATCAACATGGTTTCTGCAAAGGCAAATCATGTCTTACTAATTTGTTAGAATTCTTTGAGGGTGTAAATAAACACATAGATAAAGGGGACCCAATTGATATTGTTTACGTTGACTTTCAAAAGGCTTTTGACAAAGTCCCTCACCAAAGGCTCCTAAATAAGCTCTTCAGCCATGGAATCAGAGGACAGGTCTTGTCCTGGATTGGAACCTGGCTAAACTGTAGGAAACAAAGGGTAGTGTAGCACAGCAGTTCTCGTTTGTGCCTGAGGGCCAGGGAATAGGACCAGGGGTTCCATTAGCATTATGGCCTGCACCAGCAGAGATAGATTCTGAAGAGGATTTAGAAGGGTTACCAGAAGGAGCGTTTCCCATCAGTGGGCCTCCTTCGCCCACAGAAAGTTTGGCATGGGAAGGAGGTTGGCTTGACCCTTACGTAGAGGTAGATAACCAGGTGCAAATGGAAAGCAGTGATAGCGAAAGTTATGAACGGCCGGGTGGGAGAGGTTCACAGGACCCTGTGAGTGAAAACATGGAAGAGAGCGGCTGGGAAGATTCTAGGGAGGAGAGCTCTCATGGAGATAGAGACCCAGGTGCTGGGAGACAAGGCCGAACCTTTGATAGGAGACGAAGCATCAAGTCTAGCAGAAGGGGATGGTACCACAGCCTAGACAGGCCGAGGTCTGTCAGCAGAGATTGAGACGACGAAGCCTAGAGCGTCGGGGACCTCGGCCGAAAGATTAAGTATAGGATCCGTGGGAACGAATCCCCAGTACTTCGGCCACGTCTCTTCTGGGTAGACGTGTAGCGAAGTGGGTCCACGGAGCTAAGTTGGCTAGTGGCCACCAAGTCTTGCCTTGCATCTTGCATCTTGCTTTGTTCCTGAATCCGCATTGCTGTGCGGAGCTTTGCCAAGCCTTTGGATTATTCACCAAGCTGCTTTTGGACAATTGATTGCTTACAGCCTTTGGATTGCTTTTGCTATTTTCATGGACAATATTCCTTTTGAACTGTTTTATATTCAATAAAGTAGTTAGCCTTCAGTCCGTCTCTGTGTGTGTGATTAAGGGGCCGGTCAAGTCCGTGCATCGTGACAGGTAGTAATAAACGGACATTTCTCTGGGTGGAAAGAGGTGAGAAGTGGCGTACCCCAAGGTTCAGTTTTGGGTCCGTTACTTTTTAATTTATTCATTAATGATCTGGATGTAGGAGTGAATTCTGAGGTAGCAAAGTTTGCAGACGACACTAAATTGTTCAGGGTAGTTAAAAATGAAACTGATTGTAAAGAGCTCCAGAAAGATCTCTCGAAATTGAGTGAATGGGCAACAAAGTGGCAAATGCATTTTAACCTAAACAAGTGTAAAGTCATGCACATCGGGGCAAAGAACCCCAACTACACCTACCAAGTGATGGGGTCAAAGCTTTCCGAGACAAACCAGGAAAGGGATCTTGGGGTTTTGGTGGACAGCTCAATGAAGATGTCTACCCAGTGCGCAGCAGCAGTGAAAAAAGCAAATTCTATGCTAGGCATGATCAGAAAGGGAATCGAAAATAGGTCAGCAAATGTTGTATTACCTCTCTACAAATCTATGGTAAGGCCACATTTGGAGTACTGTGTACAATTCTGGTCACCGCACCTTAAGAAGGATATAACGGAACTGGAAAAGGTACAGAAAAGGGCAACAAGAATGATCCAAGGGATGGAGCGGCTCCCTTATGAAATCAGGTTGCAACGCCTTGGTCTTTTCAGCCTTGAAAGACGGCGTTTAAGAGGTGACTTGATCGAAGTGTATAAAATCATGCATGGGATAGAAAAGGTGAATAAAGAAAAATATTTTTATTTGTCACAAAACACTAGGACTAGAGGGCACTCCCTGAAGCTCCAAGGTAGGAAAATTAGGACTAATAAAGGGAAATATTTCTTCACCCAGAGGGTCATTGGGTTATGGAATTTACTTCCAGAAGAGGCTGTGACAGCTGTCAGCCTGAACAACTTCAAGGCAGGATTAGACAGATTCATGGATACCAAGTGTATTGGTAGTTACTGAAAAGGACATCCAAGTGCCACCTCGGAGTTGGTTGAGGTAGGCAGGATATCCCTGGGTACTGGTTGTGGGGGGTCGGGAGCAGGTTAGGGTTTTGCCCTCCCTTCTGCTCGAGATCCCCGTGTACAACTAGGGGCCACTGTGTGATACAGAATGCTGGACTAGATGGGCTGAGGTCCGATTCAGCATGGCTCTTCTTATGTTCTTATGTTCTTAAAGCACCCCTGACAGATGGCCACCTGGCCTCTGTTTAAAAGCCTCCAAAGAAGGAGCCTCCACCACACTCTGGGGCAGAGAGTTCCACTGCTGAACAGCTCTCACAGTCAGGAAGTTCTTTCTAATGTTCAGATGGAATCTCCTTTCTTGTAGTTTGCAGCCATTGTTCCATTGTGTCCTAGTCTCCAGGGCAGCAGAAAACAAGATTACACCCTCCTCCCTATGACTTCCTCTCACATATTTATACATGGCTATCATGTCTCCTCTCAGCTTTCTCTTTTTCAGGCTAAACATGCCTAGCTCTTTAAGCCGCTCCTCATAGGGTTTGTTCTCCAGACCCTTGGTCATTTTAGTCACCCACACTCCAGCTTGTCAATATCTCTCTTTTCAATTGTGGTGCCCAGAATTGGACACAATATTCCAGATGTGGTCTAACCAAGGCAGAATAGAGCATGGGTAGCATGACTTCCTTGGATCTAGACACTATACTCCTATTGGTGCAGGCCGAAATCCCATTGGCTTTTTTTGCCGCCACATCACATTGTTGCCTCATGTTTAACTTGTTGTCCAAAGAGGTAGTCCCCTGAGTCCCTCCGTGGGAGAAGGGCGGGGTAGAAATGAAGATAATAATAATGATAATAATAATAGTGAGGTCTCTTACGCTGAGCAATGTTAAAAGGAGGCTAGATAGCAACCTGTTGAGAATGCTGTAGCTTTAGCAGAGGAGCCCACACTGTAGGTCAGAGGTCAGGAATCTTTTTGACTCAGAGCCATGAAAGCAAAATATTTGGAAATTTATTTCAGTGAGAGCCGTGTGTGTGTGTGTGTGTGTCTGTGTGTGTAGTATATTTTAAGACTGAATTCAACTAAATGTGAGTATATACGTACATACTAGGCATGCTAAAATTGAAACGGAAATCTAATTGATTCGTTAGAAATTCGTAATTAATGGGACTTTTGTTGTTTTACGGCTCGCTGTCGTGAACCCGGAAGTAGACTTCCTTTACGGCACTGCGCGGCGCCATTTTTGTATCTGGGCCGTAAAGCATTCGTATGGCTTCGTTGCCCTTTTAAGCGTGTTTTGTCATTGGCTGAGGAGAAAGGCCCCCGCGCGCCTCTCTGCCTCTCTCCAGCCTGGATCCAGGCTAGAGAGAGGCGGAGAGGCGCGCGGGGCGCCTTTCCAGCTAAAATATAAGCCGACCCAAGCCTGGGTCGGCTTATATTTTTTAGCTGGAAAGGCGCCCAGCGCTCCGCTCTCTCTCTAGCCTGGATCCAGGCTAGAGAAGCAGAGGGGCGCGCGCGGAGCTTTTCCAGCTAAATATAAGCCGACCCAAGCCTGGGTCGGCTTATATTTTAGCTGAAAGGCACCCCGCGCGCTCTCCGCCTCTCTCTAGCCTGGATCCAGGCTGGAGAGAAGCAGAGGGGTGCGCGGAGGCGCTCCAGCTGCTATAAGCCGACCCAAGCCTGGGTCGGCTTATATTTTGCTGGAAGGTGCGCGCCAAAAGCTTGCCTCTCTCTAGCCTGGATCCAGGCTAGAGAGAGGCGGAGAGGCGCGCTGGGCAAGCCTTCCAGTTAAGAGATGTAGGCTTGGGTCGGCTTATATTTTAGCTGGAAAGGCGCCTCCGCGCACTCCTCTGCTTCTCTCTAGCCTGGATCGAGGCTAGAGAGAGGCAGAGAGGCCCGCTGGCAGCCTTCCAGCTAAAATATGTTTGACCCAAGCCTGGGTCGGCTTATATTTTAGCTGAAAGGGGCCATCGTCCCTCATCATCTCTCTAGCCTCGATGCATGCACCGGGCCAGAGAGAAGCAAGGGGGTGAGCGAGGGCGCCGGTGAGCGTGGGGGATCCCAGTTTGGCCCAATTCTGTCATTGGTGGAGTTCAGAATGCTCTTTGATTGAAGGTGAACTATAAATCCCAGCAACTACAACTCCCAAATGTCAAGGTCTATTTTCCCCAAACTCCATCTGCGTTCACATTTGGGCATATTGAGTATTCATGCCAAGTTTGGTCCTGATCCAGGATTGTTTGGGTTCAGAGTTATCTTCCCTAAATCACTGTCAATTCCTCCCAAACCCTCCAGTATTTTCTGTGGGTCATGGGGGTTCTGTGTGCCAAGTTTAGTCCAGGTCTGTCATTCATGGGGTCTCAGCTGTGGAAGTCAGAGCTGAATTGGTCGAAGGTACTGCAAATCCCATCATCCATTGTCCATCCTCCCCAAACATATTGTTTTTGTGATTAATCCTATGCTTTAACTTTGGTCAATTTGTAACAATGAAAATACATCCTGCATATTAGATATTTGCATTAGAATTCATAAGAGTAACAAAATTATGAAGTAGCAACGAAAATATGGATGGGGGTCACCACAACATGAGGAACCACTGCATTAATACATCTCTCTCTCTCTCGGCATTACTTCACGAACGAAGATTCAGGAAGGACTCATCCCACGCTTTTTACAAGCGCGGTACTTAAGTTACATTTAGAACTTTTGGAATTTTTTTGTAAGTCTTTGATATACTAATCAAAAAAAATCCCCCCCCCCATTTGATTTTAGAATCCCGATTTTAGGATTCTAAACCAACCCTAGTACATACTATGAGTAAAGGATTCCCTCGGCAGAATGATGGGACACTTCAGACCTGGCTCTGCAGAAGGCACGCTCAGGACTCTGGGAAGGAAGAGAAGACAGAAGGAAGGGGAAAAGAAAGAAAGAAAGAGGAAATAAAGGAGGGAGGGGGAGAGGAAGAAAGAAAAGAAGAACGAACTATGGAAAAAGAAGAAAAAAGCAGGAGAGAGACAAGGAGGGGAAAGGAAAGAAGGAAATGGGAAGTGAGGAAAGGAAAGGATGGGGAAAAGAAAAGAAAGGGAGTGGGAAAAAAGTAAAATAATGAAGGGAAAAAAAGAAAAGAAAGGAAGGAGAAAGAAAGGAAGACTTGGGGAAAAGACTAGAAGAGGAAGGAAGGAATGAAGGAAGGAAGAGGGAGAATGGAGGAAAGAAGAAAGGGAAGAGAGGGGGAAAAGGAAGGAGAGAAGGAAAGGGTGAAGGGGAGAAAGGAAGGAAGGAAGAGGAAGGATGAGGGAGAATGGAGGAAAGAAGGAAGGGGAGAGAGGGAGGGAAAGGGAAGGAGTGAAAGAGAAGGAAAGGGTGAAGGGGAGAAAGGAAGGAAGAGGAAGGAAGGAAGGAGTGAGAGGGAAAAAGAAGCACAGAAGGAAATGGTGAAGGGGAGAAAGGAAGGAAGGAAGGAAGGAAGGAAGAGGGAATGGAGGAAAGAAGAAAGGGAAGAGAGGGAGGGAAAAGGAAGGAGAGAAGGAAAGGGTGAAGGGGAGAAAGGAAGGAAGGAAGAAGGAAGAGGGAGAATGGAGGAAAGAAGGAAGGGGAGAGAGGGAGGGAAAGGGAAGGAGAGAAAGAGAAGGAAAGGGTGAAGGGGAGAAAGGAAGGAAGAGGAAGGAAGGAAGGAAGGAAGGAAGGGGAGAATGGAGGAAAGAAGGAAGGGGAGAGAGGGAGAGAAAAGGAAGGAGAGAAGGAGAAGGAAAGGGTGAAGGGGAGAAAGGAAGGAAGAGGAAGGAAGGAAGGAAGGAAGGAAGAGAATGGAGGAAAGAAGGAAGTGGAGAGAAGGAGGGAAAAGAAGGGAAAGAAGGAAAGAATCGAAGACGAAGGAAGGAAAGAACGAAGAGGGAGGGAGGAAAGAAGTTAGGGAGAGAGGTAGGAAAAAGAATGAAAGAAAAAGAGAGGGAAATGAAAGGAAGAGAAAGGAAGGAATGAAGGGGGAGGAGGGTGCGGGACCAAGGCAAATATTCCGGGAGGCGTCAAAGAAGCTGTGGCTCTTGAGCTGCCTGACGATGAGGGCAATGAGCTGGGCGTCCCCCCAGGGGCAGCGAGGCTGGGTCTGCGGCGCCAGGGCCAGGCTCGCCTCCGCCTCATCCCCCGAGGCCCATGGCCGAGGACGATGTGGAAGACGAGGACGAGGCGCTGTCGCCGGGCTCTGCCACCCCTGGCAAAGAGGGTGCAGGGCCCCAAGAGCAGCGGGAGATGAGGAAGAGGTGGCGATGGCGGCGCAGAAGTAGCAGCCGTGGTGCATTTGCATCACTCTTCTCCGTTGCATGCTGGGAAACCGAGGCTACTCTGGAGAGCCAGATGCAATCATGAAAAGAGCCACATCTGCTGTAGGGGGGGAAAGCATTTCTGCTGTCTGGAGCTGGCCTAGTCTTACTTTCCAATAATGGTCTTATATTCCATTATAACTGCTATGGCCTTCATTCTTGGGCAGCAGAGAGGTGGGCCATATCACATTAGTGGCTTTTTGTCATATATTTTTAAATGAATTCAAGAACATTCCCCATTGTCTCCTTGTTGGCACGACAGCCTTCTTAAGATGCAGCGTGATTAATGCTTTGCAATGGGACAGGCACAGTAGGCCTGTTTGCTCCATAATTGGTTTACTATTTGTGGGGGCCTATTTGCAAAGATTGCATTTTGAAAGAAGCATAAATTATACCCAGTCAAAATGAGACACCAAACTTGAGTTTACAATAAAATGCCCTTAAGTTCTTCCCCCCCTTTTAATGAAGCATTTAATGAGGAGGGGAAGAGTTGTATATTTTCTGCCCCAGCATGTGGCCAACATTGTTCTTTACACACAAAGCAATATACCATACAATTATATAAAAATAATGCATAATTGCTTTGCAAACGGCTCTATCGAAATCTATCAGGACTTGCTCCCCTGCTGTGCAAATATTACTGCCCTCTCCTTGAACAAAAGATCCAGGGGAGATTTTGACTCTCCTCCCCATTTTAAGTAAAGTCCTCGAAATCTCCAGAGTGATTAGAAACTATGAAAATCAGACAAGCTTTTATGGATTTATTGCAATTTTGATTATGACTTCCTTCCTCCCTGGGGAAGAAAAAAAAAGACAATATTTCATATAGTCCACAATGAACAATACCATTTTACCCTGGGGATGGAGAGAAGAAATAATAAGGGGAAGAATGAAATGGTTACACTCCTTTTTCCAACGGTAACATTGTAATAGTAGGTAATTCAAACTGCACATTCCTACAGGTTCCAAGATGGAAGACATATACAAAGTAGCAACATCCCAAACTGACATACCACATGAAGAGTGGCAAGAGACCATACTATTGTCGAATTAAAGGTAAAGGTTTTCACTTGACATTTAGTCCAGTTGTGTCCGACTCTGGGGGTTGGTGCTCGTCTCCATTTCTAAGCCAATGAGCCAGCGTTGTCCATAGACACATCCAAGGCCATGTGGCTGGCATGACTGTGTGGAGCACCATTAACTTACCACCAGAGGGTGCCTATTGATCTACTCACGTTTACATGTTTTCAAACTGCTAGGTTGGCAGAAGGTGAGGCTAACAGCGGGAGCTCACCCCGCTCCCTGGATCTGAACCTGCGACCTTTCGGTCAACAAGTTCAGCAGCTCAGTGGTTTAGCCCACTGCACCACCAGGCAATTTGGAAGAGACCAAATTGTTCATCCACACCAACCCTCTGTTGGAAATAGCAACCTTCTACAAGCTTCCTATAGTAGTTAAGTTATTTGCTATGCATATAATTCAGATTGCTTACTATATCGGCATGCAGTTTTCCCTTACCTCTATGTTGTTTGAAGTTGTGGGAGGGACTGCAGACCATGTGATCAGATCTGGGACTATTCAGACTGAGAGTCTATTTTAGAAGTCACTGTGTATTACTATTGTGTTGGTTATGCATTAGACATGAGACTGCATCAGACTGTTTGTAGCGATTGATTGTATCAGACAGAGAAGAGACTACTACAGAATGCCTTAGAGAACTTGCTGTTTAAACTGTCAACTGATAAGCAATGTATGCTGAATATATAAAGTTTGTAACTTAGTCAACTATGTTACTTTTTTTTAAAAAAGACTACTTATTTTACCTCTTGAGAGCATGATTTAAAACCAAATATATTTTATGGGAGAGTAGGTTTTTTTGGGCAACTGAAACCACACTTCTGAAGATCTGCTATATATTTTGTGCATGGGCATAAATCTTTGTTTCTAACCGTTCCAAGAGAAAGACGGGTCTATCAGTCTAACAACTGAGAAATCTAATTTTCCTTGGACAAATACTAGTGGATATTGACTACTAAGGAGAAGATTGACTCAAACATGTTTTTAGCTCTTCTAAGGAAGATCAGGGTTATGATCATTCCAAATGGTGTGAATGCCAATTCATCTCCAAAAGGTCACACTTCCAAAAGGCCATGAAGGTTCTGGTTTCCCAAAAGGTTATGATCTCATAGGTCATCCTTCTTCCCAAAACCCTCTGCCAAACAGAAATACACAATGAAAGCACTTTAAAAGAACTGGTTATGCAAAGAAAGACAATCAACCTTCCTCACTGCTCCTCTATCAAACAGCTCTTAGTGTAAAGCAGTCTTCCTCAAGCTTTGGTGGAATCTATTTTCTTGTGATTTGAATTCATTGGTTTGTGTTTTAGTCCTTGGGATGGCAAGGATTAGCTCACTCCATTTTCTATATGACATCCCTACAAATATTTAAAGGTGGCTATCATGACATCTTTCAACCTTTTCTTCTCCAAGCTAAACACACTCAGGTACCTTAACCATTCCTTAGTTAGCTTAGTTTTGAGATACTTCACTTTCCTGACCACCATCCTCACATAATCTGGCATGTTCCAAACACTGAGAGTCTCTGTAATTGTGTTATGGTCATCCTATCCATGGTGATTCCAGTGAGTTTTTCCTGATATGCAATTGGAAATGGAAAGAACTATATTGTTGACATTAGGAACTTCTCAGTGCCTTCATGCCACTTCCAATATATGGTGACCCAGGGCCGTAGCCAGGATTTTGATTCGGGGGGGGCTGAGACTGGGTGGAAGAGAGTCTACCCTAGCAAACCTTTTGTATTATTATCCCAATAACCCCATTAATGTGGGATATAATGAGCATGGTGATCAGATCATGATATGAATAAACATAACAGTTTAAATAATGTACCAGTAAGGCCTTTTCACGGACCACCCTTACCCCCCCCCCCCGGCTACTTGGCTGACCCTAAAAAATCTATTTGTGTTTTATTGCTTATCCTAAAGCCTTTGACTGTGTGGGTCATAATAAACTGTGGCAAGTTCTTGGTGGTATGGGAGTACCAAAAAACCTTGTCTGTCTCCTGCAGAATCTGTATAAAGACCAAGTAGCAACAGTCTGAACAGACCATGGAACAACAGACTGGTTCAAGATTGGGAAAGGAATACAGTAGGGCTATATATTCTCACCTGACCTATTCAACTTGCATCCTGAACACATCATGTGACGTGCAGAGCCTGATGAATCCAAAGCTAGAGTTAAAATTGCTGGATGAAACATCAATGACCTCACCTTAGACATGCAGATGATATCACTTTGATGGCTGAAAGTGAGGAGGAGCTGAGGAGCCTTATAACCAAGGTGAAAGAAGAAAGTGCAAAAGCTGGGCTTCAGCTAAACCTCAAAAAAACCAAGACTGTGACAAGCAGACTGATCAATAACTGGGAAATAGAGGAAGAAAACGTGGAGGCAGCGACAGGGTTTGTATTTCTAGGAGCGAAGATGACTGCAGACGCAGACTGCAGCCAGGAAATTAGAAGAGGAAAGCAAGGGCCAATCTCGATAAAATAGTAAAGAGTAGAGACATCACACTGGCAATGAAGGTCTGCATAGTTAAAGCTATGGTATTACCTGTAGTAATTGATGGATGTGAGAGCTGGACCATAAGGAAGGCTTTGTGAAGGAAGAGAGACGTTTTTGAACTGTGGTGCTCGAGGAAAATCTTGAGAGTGCCTTGGACCATGAGAAGATCCAACCAGTCCATACTTCAGGAAATAAAGCCCGACTGCTCATTGGAGGGAAGGAGATGATAGGCAAAGATGAAGTACTTTGGCCACATCATGAGAAGGAAAGCTTGGAGAAGACAATGATGCTGGGGGAAATGGAAGGAAAAGGGAAGAGGGGGCGACCAAGGACAAGATGGATGGATGGTATCCTTGAAGGGACTGGCTTGACCTTGAAGAAGATGGCCATGGATGACATGGAGCTCTGGCCTGGGCTGGTCCATGGGGTCATGAAGAGTTGGAAGTGACTGAACAAATAAACAATAACAAACAAGACAAACATATCATAAAATTTTCTTGGAAAGGTATGTTCAGAGAGGGTTTGCTTTTGCTTTCCCTTAAGGCTGAAAGTGTATGATTTGCCCATAGTCACCACGATGAAAGATCATTTGTCTTTGAATTTGATGCAGAAAAAGCCACTCAACAAAACCACACACTCCACAGAAATATTGTGCCGTGCCTACAAGTGATATATCTGTTTGTTCATCACCTCTCGGCTTCCCCAGTTCCTGAAGTGATGTACTTGCAATAAAGCCAGATAAAACAATACTCTTTAAAAATGAATAATACAGGTTTTAAAAG
>JARBWK010000016.1:23448821-23467626 GCA_030556195.1 Anolis apletophallus | reverse complement strand
GCAGCTCCTTGATTCAATAGTATTGAGTCATGGCAGTTAAAGTGGTGTCAAACTGCATTAATTTGACAGTGCAGACGTACGTTCAGATCTCATCCACCAACTGCAAACTGGAAACAGATGCTGCCTTCTCCCTCCATCCCCTCTGGCATAAATAGCCATGGCACTGGGCATAAAGCTGTAGAGGGAGGCGTGCAGAGCTGCATGTTTAAAACATTATGCACCAACTCCCATAATGAATAATGATTCACCCTTCACTAAACTTATTAAGTTTCTATTTTGGGGTTGTTTGGGTATATTTTAAGTGTGTGTGTATGAGGGATATTATTTTATTTTCGCCTAATTTTTGAAACATGAATCCTGCTTTGTTATACCTTCCGATGGCTAGAATGGTAGGGGTGAAAGAGAGAAAGGCAGAGAAAATGCAATCCAGTAGTGATCTCCTTGGGATAATGCCGTATTCTGGGCTTGTTGCTGGTCAATAAGCCCAGCCCTCCATCTTGCAGGGCTCTAACAATGGCTTTGTTCTTTTGTGCTCTTAATGTCTTCTTTGCCTGGTAGGGAGAATCATTCTGTGCTCACGCACACACCTCCTGCTATTTATAATCCACTCTACCACATTACTTGTCAATTATTTGTTGCTACTCGGCGCTATACCATTGATAGGCAGTTTATCTTTTCACTGCATTCTTGCAGCCTGCGGACCGTTGATTTGAAAAGCATCTTTAAAGTGTCACTGCTTAATGATACTCGCCATGACTTCATCTCTAATACTTCATATGTCTCCCAACTAACTCACTTTTTTCTTCCTAACTGTTCTCTCTGCTGGATGCAATATAAAAATCCTGGGATAAATGTGACCGAGGTTTCAGAATGTTGTTTTTATTTCTTTCTACTTAGAGATATTGAAATATTTCTTAATATATGATAGTGTGATGCTAGGAAAGAACAAGAGCACGATCCAATAGAGACACCAAATTTTATATGAGGAAGTATCTAATATCTCCTTGCTCCCGCTCACATCCTCCATCGATCCTTCTGTCCCTTATGTCTAAGATTCAACTTTGACACACTTTTCATGGATCCAAGACTTTTCCTGATACTGGATCTCAATTGGAAGCAAAGAAACATCAATACTTGGTACATACTTTTACTTTTTCAACCTGGGAGTCGGGATCCCTGGGGGGGGGGGGGTCATGAGAGGGGTTTCAGAGGGGTTATCAAAAGCCATCAGAAGACACGTATTTCTGATGGTTTTAGGAACCCCTTTGGCAAAGAAGGCTGGAGATCTCTCCACTTGTCCTTCCCTTCCTTATTGGAAACATACAGCGAATCCTACCACCAAAAGCCCTTCTTCTGCTGTGATCGTAGGTGAAATAAAAATCCCAACAACAACACCTCTCAGATATCAAGGTCTAGTTTCCCCAACCTCCACCAGTGTTCACATTTGGGCATATTGAGTATTCGTGCCAAGTTTGGCCCAGATCCATTATTGTTTGAGTCCACAGTGCTCTCTGGATGTAGGTGAACTACAACTCCAAAACTCAAGGTCAATGCCCAACAAACCCTTCCAGTATTTTCTGTTTGTCATGGGGTTTCTCTGTGCCAAGTATGGTTCAATTCCATCATTGGTGAAGTTCAGAATGCTCTTTGATTGTAGGTGAACTATAAATCCCAGCAACTACACCTCCCAAATGTCAAGGTCTATTTTCCCCAAATGTAACCAGTGTTCACATTTGGGCATGTTGAGTTTTTATGCCAAGTTTGGTCCAGATCCATCATTGTTTGAGTCCACAATGCTCTCTGGATGTAGGTGAACTACAACTCCCAAACTCCCAGCAACTACAGCTCCTATTTGACAAAATCAATTTGGTAAAATTAAATGACTACCATTCTAGGCAGTATACCAATCAAGTAGGGCATTATGGCCTGCATCCTACTAGTTATTTCCAACTAGAATCAATAATTGAATGATGAGTCAACACATAGCTAAATCAGACTGATTTAATTCGTCTATTCTAGTTGGAACCGACAATAGGATTCAGGCTATATGAGCCAGAGCCTTATTTATTTTTCTTGCATTCCAACATGCTGATTTGGTGGGGAAATAAAACCAAGTCAAATTGTGACAGCTGAATCTACAAAACCTTCATTTGTACCCCTCGCCTGTCCTCCGGTGTCGACATCCCCAGTGCTTTGCCAGTGTGTACACCATCTGCCATAGATCCATGTTCCCACAGTAATATTTTAAATCTATGCAGATTATGAAATTCTAATGGCTTGTTTCCCCTTTGTTCATCACATCCCTACCATTTCAGCCAGGTTAGTCATTGAAGAAAGCAGTGCATAAGACAAGCAAAACTTTGTCTGTCCCTTGTACTCCCTGGACTTGTGAACAGCTCCATTTTTCAGACTCCTGCATAGCAAAATGTGTTTTCTCCTTTCCATGCCTGGTTTTCCTTCAAAGACAGAAACGTCATGAGTTCGAAGCCAGACCAGGTCAGAGTAAGCTCCTGGCCATTTCTCTAGCTTGCTGTCCACCTTTGCAGCCCGAAAGACAGTTGCATCTGTCAAGTAGGAAATTTAGGTACCACTTATGTAGGGAGGCTAATTGAACTAATTTACAATGCCATAAAACCTTCCAGCAGCATGCAGAAGAATGAGAAAGTAATCCATCAATGTCACAGGTAGACGGTGAAGTGACAGCTCCCCCCAGGGGCCAGAATTTTAAAAAGCATATCCTCACGAAGCTGGAAAGTTAAATAGCCTCTGTGTGTCTGTCTATATATGTTGTGTGTCTATGGCATTGAATGTTCACCATGTATATGTGCATTGTGATCCACCCTGAGTCCCCTGCAGGGTAAGAATGGTGGAATAGAAATACTGTAAATAAATCAATAAATAATCTATACTGTGGATCTCTACAACTTTCTTGACAATGTGACAATGCGACTTAATTTCCACCTGAAGATGTTTCTAAGCTGCTGAAGATGCTCATCCACCTTATATTTGTGTGGTGTTTACTTCAGAAATAACGTTGATACTGGCAGACATAAGGCCAAGAGATTTTTATACATCTATGGGGGGGGGGGGGGAATCAGCAACCCTGATTCTTTGTCTGATCCACTTCAGTTTATGCATGATGTGGGTACATTTGAACTAGCAGGGAAATAAATCTATAAACGTTTAAGGAACCTCTATGACAGCCAAATAATAACTATCTTCCTAACTATAGAGGGAATAAATTGTCCCCCTCCTTTATGCATGATGGCAGAGGACTGCAGTGAGATTGAGCTGCTACTGTAAGATTGGCAGACTTGGACAAAGAGGCAGTGCATGCAAGTCGAAGAATGAAAGCCAAGGGTGGACAACCTATGGTTCTCAACTAAATTGAGAAAACAAATGTCTGCAAGTGTTCAGTCCTGGCAACGGTAACCTGTACCTAGTCAAGCAGAGAGATGAGGTGGAGATGGAGATGGGGAAACAGAGCATCACGGAAAATTAGACTTGGAAGAGGCCATGAGTTCCTGCAGTAAAGACGTTTTTCATCACATTTAGGGAAAATCTTTTTTTCTTCTAATCTGAATCCATTGGTTTGTATTTTGGTTTCTGGAGCAGCAAAAAACAAATTCACTCCATCTTTTATATAACGCTAGCTGTCCCGTGCCACACGTTGCTGTGGCCCAGTCTGTGTATATGTATTTTGTGTGTGTATATATTTATATGTGTATATGTGTATGTGTATATATGTGTGTATAGATATTTGTGTATATGTGTATATATGTGTGTGTTTGTGTGTGTGTGTGGGTGTGTATATATATCTGTGTGCATATATGTGTGTGTATTATGGGGTTTTGCACATGTGTTGTATTTTTAGTATTTGGCTTTTTAAGTCCCTTCCACTGTGTTTTTCAGTGTTTTATGAGTGATGATCACTTGTTGGCCTGATAAGTGTACTGTGTCAAAATTTAGTGTCAATTCATCAAGTGGTTTTTGAGTTACGTTAATCCCACAAACAAATATTACATTTTTATTTATATAGATATCTCCAGATGTTGAAAGATGACTTAAAACTTGGATGTGGGACCAAGTGTTTGGATAATTAATTAGTGCAATATGTTAACATGGAATGGAGCAATGATAACTGGAACAGCTTGGAATATGATATTGGATAATGTGATTTTAATAATTTTAATGTTATGTTTTTAGTGGATGTTTTAATGTATATGTTTTATGCACTGGATATGCATTGTATGTAATGTATGGCATCGTGCCACTCTGGGTCCCCTTCAAGGTTGAGAAAGGTGGGATATAAATATGGCAAATAAATAAGTAAGAAGTTGAAAGATGGCTATAATTTTCTCTTACTCCTTTCTTCTCCAAGCTAAACATACGCACCTCCCAATCGTCATAAAGCTTCATTTTCAGATCTTTGTCACCCTTGTCAGGTCACCCTTCTCCAGACATGTTACAGCTTGTCAATACCTTTCTTGAACTATGGTGCAAAAAAACTGGACATGGAACTGTGGTACCTGGAATAATGATTGCTTGGAAAGTAATTAAGGGCACTATTGCTTCCTGTCATCCTGATACTAACCTCCTGTTGATGCAACCTGGAATTGCATCTGATTTTTACCTTCACAAGACATTGTTTATCTTGTCTTGTTTAGCTGTCATTTACTAAGAGCCCTAAATTGTTTTCACTTGCGTTGCATTCAGGGGAGATATCACACATTCTATATTTGTGGATTGCATTTTTCCTGGCTAGGTGTAGCATCTTACATTTATCCCTCTTCAAATTTACTTTGTTACTTTTGTCCCAGTTCTCCAATCTGTTAGGGTCATTTTGAATTCTGATCCTCCTTTTGTTTGGCATATTCTCCCTACTGCCTGGCCTACATCTTTGTCATATTTGCCAAATTTGTTAAGAATACCTTCTGTTCTTTCATCTAATTTATAAAGATGTTGAACAGCACTGGGGCAAGGAGGGAACCTTGGGACACATCATTAGTCACTTGGAACCATGATGAAAAGGAGCTATTTGTGAGCACTTTCCAGTTTGGGTTAGGCATGCAATCCACCTAACATTAGCACGGTTTGGCCCAGTGTTCACCAGCTTGCCTGCAAGAATATCATGGGAGACTTTGCCCAAAGCCTTACCAAAATCAAGACGTCATACATCAACAGCACTCCCTTGTTCTACAAAGTATATAAATAACTCTATCAAAAACAGAAGTGAGATTAATTTGGCATGATTTTCTTTTTAGAAATCCCTCCTGGCTTCTAGCAATTACAATATTTTTGTGTGTACACAGACTGATGGTTTAATAAGGTGTACTACAACTTTTTGTTTAATTGAAATCATGCTAACTGGTCAGTAGTTGCTCAGGTTCTCTTTAAAAAATAAGGGCAGAATTTGCCTCCTTCAGCTCCAAGAATCCTCAAACATTGTTGACAATGCCCATAGGTATGTTCCTTCTCACACTCAACTCCAGGAAACACTCAATACCTGCAAAAAGTGGACCGTCTACTGATGTCACATTCAACCCCTGGAACAATTCAATCAGTGTGGCCTCCAAACAATCCATCCCAAATCTCTTGGGAAGACAGGCAGACAAATGTCAGCATGCTGGAAGAAGCAGAGACTACCAGCATTGAAGCGATGCTCCTCTGCCATCAACTCCGCTGGACTGGCCACATTGTCCGAATGCCCAATCATCATATCCCAAAGTAGTTACTATACTCCCAACTCAAGAATGGGAAACATAATGTTGGTGGACAGGAAAGGAGATTTAAAGATGGGCTTATAGCTAACATTAAAAACTGTGACATAGACACCGGTAACTGGGAAGCCCTGGCCCTTGAGTGCTCTAATTGGTGGTCAGCTATGACTAGCAGTGCTGCAGAATTCTAAGACGCATGAATGGAGGGTGAAAGGGATAAATGTGCCATGAGGAAGGTGCATCAAGCCAACCCTGACCAGGACCACCTGGAAACCGATGTCTTCACTACAGGAGAACATGCAGATCAAGAATAGGGCTCCACAGTCACCTACATATCCACCACCAAGACACATCACTTGGAGGACCATCATCCTCAGGCTACGAGGGATCACCTAAGTAAGTAAGCAAGTATCTTCCTTCTGCCATATAGGATTTCTACATGTATATTCCATTTTTGGTCATTATAAGACAATTTTTCAGCTCAGGACTGACCTCTTAGTAATATTCCTTAAAGAGAAAGAAAGCTCTATTTTTTATTTTGTTTTGGTTGTTTTTAAACTGTTTTCATTATCTGTTTCTGTTGTGAGTAGTAAAATGAATGTAATGCAATAGCATACATTCACATTTTGTCATATATAATCACAGGATGTCACTGATTAGAAACAAAATACCAGTATCTTATATACTTAACTTCAACGACCCAGTTTTAAAGGTTCTTTGCTTCACTAGCTATTAAGGTGTTATTCACATCCAGGGTATCTCTCACAGCTTGAACCATTACAATAACTCAAGAAAGCTGTCAGTATGAGTGACTCTGCTTTGGTTTTCTGACAATCACTCTTTCCTAATACTGAAGGGCAATAATTTGCTACTAGGCTCTCCGCATTTGATGGGGAAAAAACACCGGCTGTAAAATTAATTAGCCCATTAGAAACCTATTATCTGGTCTGGGAGGATTTGATTTTTAAAACAAGCATGTTTTCCCAGAAGCTGTATATGGACCTATAGTTCTTCCTGTGCACTTTTGTCCTGCTTTCCAGGGTCCTACAGCCACTTCTGAGAGCTCTACGGCATCGGAAATATAGATGGGAAGTTGTTTTCATTTTGTTTTTGGTTAGTTTGTTTATTGCTACATTCATTTTCAATATACCATTTATGAAGAAATTTGAAAAACAATGTAGAAATTAGGCTTGGGCATGGAATTTAACCGTTTTCCTTCGGCCAATCTGGCTTGTTTGGCTTGGTCAGATAGCCATAACGGCAAGGGCCCAGCCATCATGTTTTTCGACCATTATGGGCTCATGTGGCAGCCAGTTACTGCTCCTCCTCCCCTATTCAGCATCAGGCAGCATGCAAGGAGGCTGCAGTGTGCTGCTTGTATGGGGTTTCCCCATGAGCCCTGCCTTTTCCCTTGAAGGAAAAAAAGGAAAGGACCCCAGAAATGGAAAAGGGAGCCTCCCAAAAATGGGTCAGATCTAGCTGCATTTTCTGTTGCGGTCCGAAAATAGCTATCCGATTACCCGCCCATTTTCTGGAGGTGCACGAAAACGGATACCGGGGTCTACCAGAATCCGGGCAGCAGAAACGGATTGATGTTAAGTTGAAATGCAAAAGCCTAGTAGAAATAGAATGTTCTTCAAAAGAACTGGAAACAGAGTCCCTCCGTTTGCATATTATTGTTTTTACCTGCCACCAAGTCAATGTCAACTTATGACAACCTCATGATGAGAATCCTCCAAATCTCACTATCATCAATAATGTCATCAGACTAAACAGTAAAGTATATCTTGCAGCATCAGAACAACAATGATATGACTTGATTGAGACTATCGATCTGAATTTGGTCTTTCTCTTGTCCTACTGCTGTCCACTTTAGTAAGCATTATAATCTTTTCTAGTGAGTTATCGGTTTCCCTCAATATAGTCAGGATTCAATTGTCAGTTTAGTCAACTATAACTCTGCGGAAAAGGGTTCAGGCTTGATTTGCTCTAGGACCTATATCTTTGTCCTTTTAGCAATTCAAGGTATCTCGTGCACCAGCTTTGCCTGTACCTTGGCCATGGTGGTCCATGCTCTTGTTACATCAAGGATAGACTACTGAAATGTGCTGTACATGGGGTTGCCTTTGAAGGTTGTTTGGAAGTTTCAAGGGGTCCAATGGGCGACAGCCAGATTCCTCACAGAAGCAGCGTACAGGGAGCACACAACTCCTGTGTTACGCCAGCTTCACTGGCTACAAGTCTGCTACCAAGCACAATTCAAAGTGCTGAATTTAGCCTCTAAAGCCCTAAATGGTTATGGCTCAGCTGACCTGTCCAAACATATCTTCCTCTATGAACCACCTCAAAGGTTAAGATCTTCTGGGGAGGCCCTGTTCTCAGTCCCACCTCCATCACAGGTATGACTGGTGGGGATGAGATTTAGGGCCTTCTCAGTGGTGGCCCCTCTGCTATGGAACTCCCTCCCCTGTGACATTAGATCGGCTCCTTCCCTCCTGACTTTCAGAAAGAAAGTAAAAACCTAGCTATGGGACCAAGTCTTTGGATAGTGCAATGTGCATATGGAATAAGTTCAATTACAACTTGAATGGCTCCTAGACTATGATTTTGGATTGTATGATTTTAATACACTCCTTCTCAGTAGCAGCTCCAACGGCCTGGAATGCCCTGCCGGAGGAGGCTAGAGCCATACGGGAGCTCGCCCCCTTCCGCAGGGCCTGTAAGACCTTCCTTTTCAAGCAGGCCTTCGGTTGACATGTGGCGCCTCTTGCTTTCAATCGATTTATGACTCTGTGTTGCCGTTTTTTGTCACTTAGTGTAATTTTGGCAATGTTTTGATGATGTTTTTTGGTATCATTTTTGTTATTTTTGTGGTTATAGCATTGTTTTGTTTTGTTCGTGAGTCGGCATGGGTGTTGCCTGCCGATCACTATGTATGTCTTGTGGCCCGCCACGAGCCCTCGGGAAGAGGCGGAATACAAATGCAAATAATAAATAAATAAATAATAAATAATAATTGATTTTAATGTTTAGATGTTTTTTTAAAAAAAATTAATGATTTTTAATGTATATGTTGTCAGGAACTTCAGTGCTTTCCAGTAAAGACGCTACAGAACTGCTGCTTCTTCCAGTGGTAGTTTATTGAAGACACAAAACCTATAAAGCTGAAGCACCCGCTTCCCATCACCACATTCCTTATATACTAATCCCTCCCCCATGCAATGCCTGGAGAGGGTTGCATCCTGACTCAGCAATCCCAGTGAGTCTTTGCATTACCCAGAGTTCCCTGGGTATTACATCATACCCCAGAGTCTTATCTAGACCAAAGGTCATAGTCCCAGTATATTCAACTGCAAAGAAATAGAGCAAAGTTCATGGTTGAGTCATCTCTCTCTGACTCAGCAACTCAGGTGAAAGTAGTAGGCTCATGGCAGGCTGGGATCTGTCTCTGGCCCCAGGCATAGAGATTCTAGCCCTGACATAACGCCTTCCTCCACCTTCTCCCCCTCCCCCTGAGGAAGACAAAGCAACATTCAAAATTTTGGCATAATTGGGTTAACATATCGTTTTAACAAGTTGCAATGAAACACAGAATAAATTTTCCTCAAGGCCCTTGGCAATATCAATCGGTACGTCACCTCATTCACTCGCTCAGCCACTCTGAATGATCCCACATACTTTGGTGTCAGGATTGGGGAACTTGAGCTTTGAGGGAGATCATGTTCCCAACCTGTCATGAAACTGCAACGACCTTTAGCCCAGTTCCTGGAGTGACCTTGGCCATGTGTGCTTGGAATTGCTGAATCAGCCTGGGAGTGGAGTAACTTCCAGGTGCCAGAGAGGGAAGTGAGGTAACTCCTCCTGGCATGGACATTGGACATTTGGACTCATGACGTCACTTATGTGACCCTGGGGTCATGCCCCTATGGACTACTGGGATTGCTGATTCATCGGAGCATGATGACACCCTGCTTGGACATTGCATTGGGTAGGGGAGGGGCTACCGAGGTATTTAAGGTGTGTTTGGGTGGCGGGCCGGCGCTTTAGCTTTACGGGTGGCGTACCTTCAATAAAATCGTGTTGGACCAAGAAGACGTCTACGTGTGTCCCTACCGTGTATTGTGGAGTCGTTACACTTTGGGCCCAATTTTCGAGAAGGTAACCCCAACTTTAAATTCTGAGTGGATAACCATACCAAATCCCCTTCCTTATACACATCACCTTCTTGTCGGTTTTTGTCACCAAATCGCTTGTGCAACCCCTGTGCCTTATGCAACGCCTCAGTTACCTCCTTCCACTCTTCTCGAGCTCTATTGTACCATTTCTCCTTATCATCCTCCAGCACTCCTATACCAACTGGTAGTGGAACAACCTCTTGGCCAAATACAATTGAAAATGGAGTCCTGCCTGTAGATGAGTGCACAGATCAGTTATAAGCCACTTCAGCGTAAGGCAACAAGTCTGCCCAATTACTCTGCTGGGCATTTACAAAAATTCTTAGATAACTACCCAACGATTTCTGCGTCCTCACAACTCCCCCATTACAACAGGGATGATAAGCAGTTGTCAAATTCCTGCTCCTAAGGTTTCCAAGAACCTATCCCAGAATTTCGCCGTGAATTGCACACCTCTATCGCTAAGCACCTGCTCTGGACACCCATGTAACCGGTATATATGCTGCACATATAACTTAGCCAATTTTTCTGCCGAAGGCAAGCCAGTTAACGGTATAAAATGGGCTTGCTTTGAAAACATGTCCAGCACAGTCCAGATATACCTATATCCTTTACTAGGGGGCAACTCCCCACAAAGTCGGTACTAATATGTGTCCATGGCCGCACCGGAGTAGCCACCACCTGGATCAATCCTGGGGCTTAGCAGTAGGTACCTTCCCCGTGCACAAGCCTCACAACTACTCACATAATTCTTTACCGATGTCCTCATTCCTGGCCACCAATATCGGGCTTTGATTGCAAAGAAAGTCTTAGTAAATCCCCAATGCCCTGCTGTCTTGTGGTCATGGAACAACTCCAACACCCTATTCCTTAATTCTGCTGGTACATACAATTTCTCCCGAACTATCCACAATCCCTTGACCCTTTTACATTCCAACTCATGGGCCTTCAACCAATCATCCTTCTCATAACACCTCTGAAACTCTTTTACCCACTCTTCCAGCTCCTCATCCTCCTGCTTTATTTCCAACTTCGCTTGTGCTCGTGTCTGCACCCTCAGACCCCACTGGTCCTTTGTGAACACTCTCCCACACTTGGAAGAGGATCTGGCCCCACTGCAGGATAACGCGACAATGCATCAGCAACCACATTATCCTTACCCTTTATATGCTTCAACACAAAATTAAACCTAGCCAGATACTGGGCCCATCGTAACAATTTAGGAGACAACTTCTGGGGCTCCCTAAGAAATTGCAAATTTTTATGATAAGTTAACACTTCAAACGGGTGAACTGCCCCCTCCAAAAAGTGTCTCCACGTCTGCAGAGCATAACGAATAGCAAACGCCTCCTTTTCCCACACTGGCCAATTCCTTTGCTGCTCCCCAAACTTCTTAGAGAAATAAGCACAGGGTTTCAACACCCCTTCCTCGTCCTTCTGTAACAAAGCTCCTCCATATGCCCAAGCGGAAGCATCACTCTGTACCACAAAGGGTTTTGCTGGATGTGGTTGCACAAGCAAAGGACCTTTAGTGAAAGCTACCTTTAAAGAATTAAAAGCCTTTTGACACTCTACAGTCCAACCCAACCTGGCACCAGGCGCCCTCATCTTCCTAGCCTCACCCTTACCTTTTGTCTTGAGCAACTCTGTAAGAGGCAAAACAATATTAGCAAATCCGGAAATAAAAGACCGATAAAAGTTAGCCATCCCCAAAAAAGCCTGTAACTGTCTCCTTGTTTTAGGAGCTTCCCAAGCCAACACATCTGCCACTTTACCCGGATCCACTAATTCTATATCCCAGGAAGTCAATTTCGCTCTTGCTAAATTCACATTTACTTAACTTAACAAACAGTCTGGCCTGTCTCAATCTCTCCAATACTTCCCGAACTAACTGCACGTGCGCCTCTTTGGTTTGTGAAACCACAACAATGTCGTCTAAATAAACATACACCCCCTTATACAAAAGGGGGTGCAGCACCTCATTTATCAACTGCATAAATATACTGGGGGGCCCGGCCAAACCAAAAGGCATGACGACCCATTCGTACAGCCCCAAGGGACACGAAAAAGCAGTCTTCCACCTGTCCGATTCTCGCACCCGCACCATATGGAAGGCATTTATAATATCCAGCTTTGTGAAATACCTGCCTTTCCCCAATTGCCCTAATAGATCCTTGATTAAAGGCAATGGATAACAATTAATGGTACTTATCGCATTAAGACCCCTATAGTCGATACACAACCTTAATTTCCCATCTTTCTTTTCCCCTAAAGAGAACAGGGGCTGCAATAGGGGATCCGATCTTTGGATGTACCCTTTCTTTAAATAATCATCTATCTGCTCCCTTAACGTAACCTTCTCCTTCTCAGACATAGGATAAATCTTTGGCTTAGGGAGTACTGCCCCTTCTTTCAGTTCTACCTTGCACTGTACATTCCTGACTGGGGGCAGATTGTCGGCTAATACCGGGTTGAACACATCTGCTAAGTCAATATATTCCTCAGGAATCTGTGGCTCACCTCCTTTCTTCTCTTCATTCACATACACACCACCATTCGCCACAGGCCGGCACTCTAACGTACCTGCTTTCCAATCTATGATTGGATCAGCCTTTCAGCCAAGGCAATCCCAATATAATTTCATGTTCCATAACAGGAGCCACTACACAATCCAGCTCCCCCTCCCAAGTATCAACCTTTCCCTTTTACTCTTTCGTTCCCAATGGAAAGGGCCCTCCTCCCACAAAAGTTCCATCCAACTGGGCAAAATGTACAGGAGCTGGTAATTCCTGAATTTCACATTTCAAATCCTTAACTAATCCAGGACACATAATGTTTTTCAGAACACCCGCAATCCACCAATGCTTTATGCGTTTGATATTTTCCTTTCTTTTCCAATTCGATTTTACAAACAATACTTGGGGCCCCTTTTCTCACCCCATCCGCACTCTCCATTTTTTCACCCAGGGCACCTCGGGCAACTTTCACATTTTTGGTATCCGGTAACTTTCTTAGATGACATTGGAAGGAATAATGTCCCAGCTTAGAGCAAATGTAACACAAGCCTTTCCCCACAGTTGGCTTTCTGCTAACACTACTCCGCTGGCTCTCGCTTCGGTTACACGTCTTGACCCAGGCCGAATCGCCTCGTAGGTCCTACTGCCGACTTCGCCGTTGCACTTGGGCCAGAATACCTTCTACGTTACCAGCCAATTGGATCCATCCATCGACATCACCAGGGTCTCCACGATGAAGGCACCACTCCAACAACTCTTGTCGTAATCCGTCTTTAAATAGTTCAAGGAGGGTTGCTTGAGACCACTCCACTACCTTGCCCGCAAGGCTCATAAACTCCTCCGCATACTCCGTTACAGATTTATTGCCTTGCGTTAACCCCCTCAGAGCTTCTTTGGCTTTTACTCTCTCCAGTGGGTCACGAAATCTGTTCTTCACAGCCCGAAGAAACCCTCTCAATGTCCCCAAACATGGATCCTGCCGATCATGGCACGGCACGTACCAGTCCGCAGCTCTTCCTGGAAGCACAGCTCCCACAGCACGCACTCTGCTGCCTTCACTTGGGTACAAGTGTCCATAATCTTGCATGTGATCGCCAACTGCCGCCACAAAAGGCCACTTTACATGCATCACCATCAAACTCCACACGGAGCGGCTCCTTCCTTGGACGAACATCACCCCCCAATTGGGGTCTCCATTCTCCTGCTCCATCTCTTCCGGGCATCTGGGCACCAGTCTGGGATCTCCATCCTCCAGATCCATCCCTCTTGGGCACCTGAATACCTCTTCCCAGTCCTACAGCTTTAGGCTGGACTGAAACCCCTTCATTCACCACTCTCAGCCTGGCACCACCATATGCTGCTCCTCGCGGAACTCCTGACTGGGCATCAACCCCCACACTCCCGAAGGAGATCTAGGATGGGTTTCAACCCTCTCACTGTCCATCCAAGAATAACGCAGTAAAATCGCCTCCCTCAGGCGGCCCCCACATAGAATCTTGGTTCTTAAACATCTGCTGGGACATTCGCTGCAGTGTCTTCTCCAAAGCCGCAACTTTACATCCCAACACCTCCACTTCCGTGGAGAACTCGGCTCAGTAGTTTCACTCCCCGAGTCGCCTCTCTGGACTTACTGTGCACCGCCGCAGCTGCACCCTGGAGTCACACTGGATCCACATGACAAGCTTCCTGGATCCCTCACGAAGAATATGTCCTCTGAGCAGCCGCACGCCATGCTGACGCCGTTTATCCGACCCGATCAGGGAGGCCAACCTCATCCATAGTATTCCACCCCCATTCCAAAGTGCATCTTTCATGGACTGCTCCAGTAACATAATCCCAGCTTTCCACATATTCCTCCGCCTCTTGCATAAACCTCTCCATTCCTGGGAAAGTTTCAGGGGCTTCAGCTTCTGTCAGGAACTTCAATGCTTTCCAGTAAAGACGCTACAGAACTGCTGCTTCTTCCAGTGGTAGTTTATTGAAGACACAACACCTATAAAGCTGAAGCACCCGCTTCCCATCACCACATTCCTTATATACTAATCCCTCCCCCATGCAATGCCTGGAGAGGGTTGCATCCTGACTCAGCAATCCCAGTGAGTCTTTGCATTACCCAGAGTTCCCTGGGTATTACATCATACCCCAGAGTCTTATCTAGACCAAAGGTCATAGTCCCAGTATATTCAACTGCAAAGAAATAGAGCAAAGTTCATAGTTGAGTCATCTCTCTCTGACTCAGCAACTCAGGTGAAAGTAGTAGGCTCATGGCAGGCTGGGGTCTGTCTCTGGCCCCAGGCATAGAGATTCTAGCCCTGACATATGTTTATTATATTTGTATATCTGTTTAAGTGACATTGAATTCTTGCCTATTGTAAGGCTGCTCTGAGTCCCCTTCGGAGTGAGAAGGGTGGAGTATAAATATAGCAAATAAATAAATCTAGAATTCTTCTTCAACACCACACCTTGAATCAGTTGGTTTTCTCCTTATTATCTTTCTTCACTGTCTAGCTTTCCCAATTATACATTAGGATCAGCAATACAATGGTATGAACATCCCAATATCTATGATACATTATTCTACTTCAGGACTTCCTTAGTTCCTTCACAGCTGCCTTTCCAAGTTACAAACCCCCTTGTGATTCATTGTAATAATCAGCATTTTCATTCATGACTGTGCCAAAGTATGGAAAACCTTGAATGATGTCTTCATCGACTACTTTAAAATTTTGTCGATCATCTGTGAGCATTATTTTTGCTTTCTTAGTATTCAACTGTAAATCTGCCTTTACACGTTTTTCTTTGACTTTCATAGAACCATAGAGTTGGAAGAGACCTCATGGGCCATCCAGTCCAACCTCTTGCCAAAAAGCAAGGAAATCGCATTCAGAGCTCCCCAACAGATGGCCATCCAGCCTCTGTTTCAAAGCCTCCAAAGAAGGAGCCTCCACCACACTCCCAGGCAGAGAGAGTTCCACTGCTGAACAACTCTCACAGTTGGGAAGTTCTTCCTAATGTTCAAGTGGAATCTCCTTTCTTGTTTGAAGCCATTGTTCTGCATCTTATTCTCCAGACCTTGCTCCCTCCTCCCTTTGACTTCTTCAAACATATTTATACATGGCCATCATGTCTAAATCATCAGTACTTGTCTCAAATCTTTGCTATTTTAAGCTAATAGTATGGTGTCATCTGCATATCTTAAATCATTGATGGTCCTTCCTTGAATTTTCATGCTTCCTTCCTCCAAACCTAATCCTGTTTACCATACATTGTGTTCAACATGCAAATTAAACAGACTGGGTGATGAAATCACAGCCTTGTCTGAACCCCTTTCTCCATATTCCATCCCTAGGTCTCATCTGGAGTACTGTATTCAGTTCTGGGCAACTCATTTTAAGAAGGATATAGACAAGTTGGAGCAAGTTCAGAGAAAGTCAACAAGGCTGATAAGAGGTATGGAGAGCAAAACATATGTAGTCAAAGGAGATGAGCACATCCACCTTGGCGAAGAGAAGATTGAGGGGCGACATGATCACACTTTTAAATACATCAGAGCTGCCACAAAGACACATATTGAACTAAATCTAAGAGTTTAAAATTGCAGGAGAGGGATTTTGACTGAACATTAGAAGGAAATTCTTGACAGTGGCAGTAGTTTGATACCAGTATTGCCAATTGCTTAGAGAGGTGGTGGGATCTCCTTTGGATAAGAGCTGCCTGAGTCAGTCTAAGAAGTTTAAGTATTTTGTGTGTAATTTAACAATCAATCAAACAAACCTAAAATATTAAGAGATATGCCAGTTTCAGTAATTTCTGGTCAAGAATGAACTGAACCAAATTTTCAGCACCTTCCAGGTCAAAGATGGACACATTTTAAATATACTTAAATGGTTCTGTCTAGATCAAAAGACAGAAGGAATGTCCATTCAGGAATTGAAAGAAGTAAAGAATTGACATAATAAGAGTTCTTTCTCCCACCCTGGGCATTCCACAGATATATTTATTTATTTATTTATTTATTTATTACTTACTTCGATTTTGTATTCCGCTCCTCCCTGCAGGCTCGGGGCGGATAACAGTAGAATATACATGGGCATCATATAATCCTCACTTGCCTAGCTTCCAACATATGTCACAACCTCTGAGGATGCCTGCCATAGATGTGGGCAGAACATCAGGAGAGAATGCGTCTGAAACATGGCCATACAACCTGGAAAACTCACAGCAACCCAGCGATTCCAGCCATTATGTTGTTTTATAGCTCTACAGACATGGACACACCAGTCTTGTTATTATTACTGTTGTTTTTGGGTTTTTTTAGTTGTAGTTGCTATTTTTATGCATTTTAACTACATTCCTTTTGGTTCATTGGGAGGATAATTTGTAGCTAGACTGTCATTTTTCTGTTCCCTGCACTGCACCTACACTTTTACACCTCATTTCTGCAAACAGATTCTTCCCGGAGGCTGCTTTTAAAATATTCAGGGCGCTAGTCATATTTTTACTTAATATATGGGATTTGACATTTACACTGCACTGCACACATCCTGGCTTCTCATCTGGATTTGTCATGTAGTATCTTATTGGTTGTGTCATTATTGTTGCTCTCTGGACTAGATCAACAATATACTAAACGACATACTACAGGGATGTACTAAAGCATGCTAGTATTTCCTTAGGCTGAGCAAAGCAGAGCAATACATGCATTCTGTCTACTTTTCTAAACAATAGTTGGTTAAGAGTAGCATTTAACATGCTTGTAATTTTTCTTCTTTGATAATTTAGCAATATGAACATTCCTTGAAGCCTGGCTTAAGCCATGAACAAAATGTGAAAACAAGTTACTAACAATTTGAAAACATGCAAATGTGAGTAGATCAATAGGTATGGCTCCAGTGGGAAGGTAACGGTACTCAATGCAGTCATGCTGGCCACATAACTTTGGAGGTGTCTATGGACAACGCTGGCTCTTCGGCTTGGAAATAGAGATGAGCACCAACCCCCAGAGTCGGACACGACTGGACTTAATGTCAGGAGAAAACCTTATCTTTACCTTAGCAATAAGTAAGGCTGGTTGATATGTATAGGTATCTGAGATGCATAGGCAGACTAGAAAAACAGGAGCGTTTTCTGGTTTATAGGTCAGACAATGAGTAGGTTTAATATTTTTAAACTTTTTTTTTCAAAAGGAGGAAGATATCCTATTCATGTAGAAAATAAATGCATTTGACATATAAATTGATGTAATTCTCCAAAAATCACAAAAAACTTGGAAAGCAGGGTCATACCCTTGACGGGAAAAAAGAATAGGCTAATACTTTCCAAAATAAATACAATATTAATATTTCTCAAAGTCATGCACACACCTATGCTGATTATAAAAAATAGCTAACATAAATATTAAAAATAGAATCAGAAACCCACATCATGTGGCGTGCAGGAACACATTATGTGATGTGCAGAGCTTGCAGAATCCCCCACACACACACACACAACCCCTTAAGGACCTGAACCCCGGGTTGAGAAACACTGTGCTAAACATAGAAATATTAGGGGTTTTTTTAAAAAAAAGTTTTCCCACATTTGTGAAGTCCCTGCACCACTAATCTTAGTGAATGTGAGGGCCTATTGCAGTAGTTGTTTTTAATGATATACTTCCACAGATCCCTTGGTTCTGTTCAAGATGTTGAGGATTGAATTCTAGTAGACATCTGCCATTGTAAGTCTTATTTACATGATAGTCAGATTCTCCCCAAAAGCTTTCAAACAAAACCATCAATTTGGTTTGCAGAATAGCCAGAATGCCATTAATGGCAGAGTGCTGATGAGGCACAAAACATAGATCTTTCTACAACGTGAAGATGACAGTGTAAGCTGATCTTGCAGGTTCACTGTGTTTTAATTGTCGACTGGTGGCAGTTTAGCCCAGTGTTGCTGTATACAATATACATGGTATTAATATATTAAGAAGAAACCTGCTAGGTGGGAAAAAAAGATAAGATTTAGTTCTTGTGCAACTGGTATGCAAGCAAGCTGTTGCAAATCTCACTGGTTTTCTGCTCTTTCAGGTAACCTTGGCAAAGGTGTTAGACAGCTAGGGAATTGATCAAGAAAATCCCATGCCGGGTGAATACCATTGCCTCCTGGTGTTGTACTTTCAAAATCCACAGGTTTTCTTTCCTCACGGCTGTGAAAAGCTTGTTATAATTTGGTGGCAAATATTCAGATAATACCTTATTATACCGTTTTTTCGAGTGTTTTGTGAGTAGCTGCTAAGTACAAAATAGCAGGCACAGTTAAGCCAATAATATCAGGTTGCCCTAAGGATTACTCTCAATTCTCCGTTTCTCTGGAATAGTCTCTCTGTTTTCTGGTCTCAGGCTTATTTCCCATGTTT